>JASSUY010043126.1:6196-29188 GCA_032466535.1 Forpus xanthops | reverse complement strand
CCTTTCCTTTCCTTTCCTTTCCTTTCCTTTCCTTTCCTTTCCTTTCCTTTCCTTTCCCTTCCTTTCCTTTCCTTTCCCTTCCCTTCCCTTCCCTTCCTTTCCTTTCCTTTCCCTTTCCCTTCCCTTTCCCTTTCCCTTTCCTTTCCCTTTCCTTTCCCTTTCCTTTCCCTTTCCTTTCCTTCTTTCCTCACACTGGAAACATCTAATCACCCTTTCCAAACCACTTATCTCCACAAAAATACAAGAGAGATGAAAACCAGCTTTGTAGTAAGAATCTCCATTTTAAGATTTATTTATTTTCTTTACAGTGCTATCGTATCTGAAGACTCTAATTCAGAGTCTTAGTAAGTTTTACTGCCAGGTCTGCAAATAAGGCATTACCTCAATATATTTGTATTTGTAAGTCTAGAAACAGCTATCAACATTTCAAAACCAACATAATTTAGGTAAGTGGATCCGTGTGAGATTATAGAGGCTCCTAAAATATTCCAGAAAAATACTGTAACTTTTCCACTTTTCAAATTCTTGGAAAGTATTTTCTGAGAGGACTTCCACCTCCTGCCAAAACTGAGATAAAAATTGCTATGCTTTTGCCCTGACTATGGCTAAGTCATGTATTTGCACTCTGAAGATTCCTGTGAAAAATCAAAATGTTTTGCCACGTTCGAGTCTTCACAGAACCAAGCAGACCAGATCTCATTTTCAAGACTGACTGTAGTAAGAATCCAAAAAACAGCATTTCGGTTATCTGCCTCTGTTTCTGCATCACTTTGTTCAGGCAACTTTTAACATCTACAAAAGACTGCAAGCACGGTCAAAAATTAATTATTTACTGGCTAATACATACAATAGATAACAAGCTTACAAGCTACCACTCTACAAATTAATTTGCTCACCAGCCTCTTAGAGACACCTGTTGAACCTTTGCTAGCCAGGCAAACACCAAGTCAAACATCTTCAATCCTTGATGCTACTGAGTCACTGTCTCTTCCTCCTAAATCCTTCAGCTGTTTCAGCAATTCTACCCGTCTCTGATTTACCTTTGACGTCTCATGACTCTACAGACTTTCTCAAAGCTCCTTCTCACCACCTGGTTTTCATATAAGTCTAAGCCAATGTAACAGTGCTGTGCTGTATCAAAATATGCCACAGAAAGATGAACCCCTGGCAGAAGAGTTGTAAGACTACGCTGCAGGAGTATATCTTAGTAAACAACACCACTAAAGAGAATGAATAGATTTGTAAGACTGCTACGCTTCCCTCTAATTATTCTACTAAGTTACCAGCTGAGAATTGCCCTTTACTTGTATAATGATTTATAATAGCTACATCTTGAAAAATTAACTTCATTTTTCCCAGTAAACCACCAGCTACTATTACTCCACAAATAATATGTTTATATTTTCTTGAAAGGACTGTGTATTTATCAAATGCCATCCAAAACCATATATAAACCTCTGCGTGGATGACACCCATATTTACTTACTTCACTCCATACCATACTTTATAACTATTTTAAAGTAGCTTCTGAAGTACAGATTTTCTTTTCACCAGACAAACCATCCTTTCCCAGAGATGCTCGCTCCTCTTACTTCTACATTTTGCTGTATTTCTCATCTGGCATATGACTCAATTTCTCTGACCACGCTATACTTTGCAGTTGATTTACATCTACAGAGCAAGTCACATTTCACATTGTCTTTTTTCTTATGTTCTTATTTCAAAAACATTTCATCCAGTTTAAATATACTGCTGCTTCTCAAAGGCTCCCTTACATGGGTAATTATTCTACAGATTACAGAAGTACCATCACTGTGCACATCCACTAAGCCATTTGCATACTTTAATTTTTTTTAAATGTAAATCCATTGTTTCTGGCAATTAAATTGGGTCACTGGGTATATTCAGAGCTATACAGAACTGTCCATATGTTTTCCAGCATAATAATAATTAGCTAATGTTTTTACAGCACTTTGAAGTTGGAAATCGCTGTGTGATTGTTCAGTGTTCTTATTGTGGCTTCAGCAGGATTCTGTGCAATTAATACTATAAAACCGCTGGTCATCCAAATACAACTACTTGCTGTGAGCAGGTGGTTTAAATACAATGCACAGGTAATGACTGACCTTTACAGTACAATGGTACAGTCACTACCAGAGAGTGAGTACAGTAGCCAAACACAGCAGGCTTTACTGAAGGATGTAGAAGTATTCATGGCCTCAAAGTATTCATCACCTCTTGTTTGAGTCAGGAGGGCTTTCCTTCTAGTAATAACCATAATGCAAATCTCCTTCTTAAACAGTGTATACACTAATAACCTTTACCATTATAAAGGTCCTAATATGAATACCATGTATAAACTGATACCTCATAAAGTTGTCTCACACACGCTACTACTTAGTTTCTTCATAGTGATGCTAGAGCTAAAGAAAATAAAGCAAATGAGAGAAAAGTCTTCAAAATTACTCTACACCCAAGATGGTTATTTGCCTGAGGTTTAAAAGTATGTATTTAGAAGGAGTGTTTGGTCCTCCTTGTTTTCAGATGGCTGAAAGTTGTTTTTGAATAGTATCTATATCTTACAGTCTGGCAAATAGAATTATTCAATGAGCAACGTAAAACATCATGCTTATGCATCATGCACGTACCTATAAATGTATGTCATATATGACATGAAATGTGTTGCAACTCTACAATATTTTACATATATTTACTTAAGAAGGAAGGAAAAAAAAATGACCCAGAAGGAAAGTCAAGGAACACGGCTGTGCAAGATTTTCAGTTTCACTACACGCTGACACCCACGTTCAACCACATCCACAGCAAAGAAGGATGCCATTTATCTTTTATAATAATATGGAGTTCTCTGTCAGAGTAGGGTCACTGAAATGAGTAATAATCCCACCACTGTCTAAGGTACAACCAGCAGGGTCCAGGTCAACAGGCAAGCAGACAATAATTTGCCCAACAACACTGAATTTCATCTGCTCGCAGCCTCTATCTACTGATTATACAATCAATACACCTCAGATGAGAAGAGCTAACAACTGACCGGGGCAGATCAATGCTAGCAAATAAGCGCTTCATGACAAAAAGTTTGATAATTACCATTCTGAAGCCGTGTAAATGTTGTTTCTATTGTAACGACATTCATGATGATACTGCTATGATTGCACTGTTATTATAGGTTTAATGTTAGGCAATCAAGCTGCAGTGGTCTAGGTATCAACAAACAGCATCAAAAGAAAACATCAAATTGTCCCTATTCTTCTGACATTGTACCTGCAACATTTTTCTGTGTTAGTGGCCACAAATGAACAATAATAAGTGACAATTTAGTGAAAAATACTATTTTCACAGCTAACAAAAGTCACACAATATAGACTGATACAAGTATGATTATTTCTAGACCCAGAAGTAGAAGGCACACCCACTTAAACCAGAGGATTAAAATGAATTCACCATTGTGCTCTTTGTTTCACATGCATCAGTTTAGAGCTTTTAATCTGTACTTCAACTAGTCATAACCCCAAAGTATATGCAGCTTTGCTCAGTTTATCTATTATAACATTTGATACCGCGCATTTCATGGCTTTTTTCATTCCTGAAGTGCTGGTTCATTAACTTCTAAAAGAACTAGTCCTGACTGTGGCTATACTGACTGGCTATGCTCTCGCACCCTCAGCACTGAGAAATGCTCCTGGGACACACTACTGAAATGTGAAGAAAATCGGGACTTCATAACACAAGAGCGTGTAGAGTTGTAGCAGAATCAACTCTGAAGCTATACAAGATAAATACTACCTTTAATATTTTGTGTTTAGGCCTGCAGGAAGACATCTCAGTAGCAAAACATGTTTTCCCAATGGCCACTTGAAAGGTAGAAACACACTCAGCAGCACAGTCCTTCAGAAATATTTCAGTCAGAGCAAATCATAACTCTAGTATCTCCAAAGATATCTCTTGATGCAGGCATTTCATGAATTAAAGTTTTAATCGGATCTCTCACAGACAAAACACAGATGCCTCCAAAGGTCTGCCAGTTACCTGTCTAAAACTTCTAAATCAGTGATTGGCCAGATTTGCTGTAGCCTAAGGGATATCACCTGTCTATCCAAGGAGCTAGAGACACCAAACAATAAGGATAAACCCAAACATTTCACAGTCAGCAATACACGTGTGATTTGAACGAGCTTGAACTAAGACTTCCCTTTCAGCATTTCCTCCTCAGAACATCTTCTACCTCACAAGAGATTCAGAGTTTTATGTATATTAAAATCCGTTCTCTCTCAGATGAACTCATTTTTATTCAGGGACAATTTTGATGACTGACAGGTAAGCATTTGGTGCTGAAATTGGACCTGTACAAGAGCTCTGCATTTCATTTGCTCCATTACACCACTGCATGGATTACTGGGCTTTTACTTTGGCATCTTTCCATTATTTTCAGATATCTGACATGAACAAAATGACTCATCTGACATTCTGTGTAACAAATTTGTTTCAAAAAGAACAGAACATTATTATACTATTTTGTACATGTGGGTACCACAACCACAGTAATCTGGCCAGAAATTCTAAGTGTATAAATAGTAGTTGATATTGGTATAAAAAAAAGGCAGCAGTGACAGCAGAGAAATGTCAGACTGAAGAAATAAGATTTAGTCTTAATGCTGCAGCCATCAGCATCATTTCAATTTTTGAATCACTTTAGATATGACACCAAGTGTAATTTTATTCCTATTAGAAAAAAAATGCATTAAAATTGCCATAAGCCTTCTAAATTATCTGATATAGCACAGCTGTTGACAAACAAGTGTTGGCAAATTCTGGCACCAAAGAGTTAATAGTCCTCATACTTGATTTTTCTGGTTAGTTGATTAATACTGTTATTCCTTTTGCCCTACTTCAACCTCAGATTTGATTTATCTGTCACTTTCTCAATTTGATTTGTAGATTGAAAAGGAAGTTTGTTTCGCCTATCACTCATGCAAACATGGATGAGTACTTTTATCTGTATCCCTTCCATCTTCCACCATAGAAGTATAACCAAATACCATATTTAGCTGACTTTCTCACCAAGTTCTTAATTTTCTTTTCCTGGTACCTTACTTCCAGCTGGAAGAGCAGGTAGAAAAGTCTTTTCTGAGCACTGTGATTTGCCCAATGCCTGTATAGAATCACCATGGCAGAAATGAAAACTCAGCTTCTTAGTGAGACGTGCAGCAGTTCCTGATCTTGAATTCAGGATACAAGGTCTGCCCTCTAACCATGCCAATTAATAGTACACTACTTCAGTCAAACCTTCCTGCTAACAGAAGAGGGAGAGAAACTGAGAAGGGACCAGGACTCTCCACAAGGATTCCAACAGAAACATGATGTTTGGGGGAAAAAAAATCATTATGTGGGCACAACAATTTAAAATTCACATGCAGTTTTCCAGAATTTCCATTGCTTAATTGTGAAACAATAAAAAAATTCTCAAATACCTTAAACTTAAATTACCAACGTATTAAATTTAAGATTAAGCCTTAAACTTTACATAGAAACGTCTTTACTCGGTTTTTATGACAATTAAAATTGCAGCAATTCTGAAGTATTATGAATGCCCCAAACCCTGCTGTTTCAACACAACCTAATTTAAAAAACTTTACTTCAAAAAACAATTTATGCATTAAGAGTGAGTAGTAACTTGGCATACAGGAAGAGAAAACAGAAGCAGTAAGGAAGGAGTGAGTGCTTAAACCCTGGAGCAAATGCAAGTGCATAGTTCATCCAGTTGCAATTTTATGTCTGCATTGTGATCTAGTTTTAGGGGTTACAACATGACTTAACAGTACACGAATGCTAGAAACTCTACGTGGTCCCAAGTAAGAAGTCTCGGTCGTTATATAGTAAGCATTTAAACATAAGCTGGTTTGTTAGGTCACCAGGAAAGAACAAAAGGGAATTCTTTAAAGAGTTTATAAAACAGAAGAACTGAATTCTCAGCCATGGATGTTTCCCCTTAAATGCTGACGTAGATTTGCAAGGGCTGAGGCTTTTCCATGATCTATGGGGACTGTTTGACTGAGTTGGTAATATCTTTTCCACAGAAGTCAGGTCAGGGTGGAGATTACAAGTACATTTAAAAAATCATAGCAAAGTCCAACAGATCTGTGCAGATTTGTCCACTGGGAACAGGATACAGTGATCTTAAACTGGTGCAACGGAGAGTTAGAAGTCAGGAAAACATTTGTAGCGATGAAGACAGGAAAGGTTTGGAATATGTTAGCTGGAGAATCTCCATCAATGTAGAAATTTAAGAACAGACCAGAAAAATACCTGCCAGGAATAGTTTACACAGTTAAGCCTCCTTTGGTTCATCCTGAGAGGATCTCTTCAGATCCTTTTCAGCACTGTCTTCTATGATCTGTGATTGTTTAGTCACCGCTCACAATGTAAATCAAGTCAGTGAATGTCTCCATTGCTAAAATAAGCAATACAGATCCTGCAGAATAAACTTAAAAAACCAAGTCTCAATGACTCTGTACATAAAATGAGTGAGTAGACCCAGTCCCAGCCAGTTGAGTATGTAAAGATTAAAAGAAAATGTCTGCAGGCCTAGTAATGCATTAATACCCTCTGGTTTCCTTGCTAAATGACTATGATTATTAAAACAATTTCCTCTGAACTTCCTCATTATAGTACCAGTCTATAATCTATCTGAGTTTATATCTGATGGGACAAGCTTTTGATAACATTTGTAGGATAACTTCTAAGTCTTCCTTCCTTAATAATGAATGGAAAGAGGATTCCAACAAGACTAGTGCAGATGACTAGGTTTTGGGTTTTTTGACTAACACATTCATGGAGAAAGGGCTGAAATTACGTATTCCAGCATAAAATGTTATGTTTGCCTAAAAAAAAAAATAAATAAAACAAAAAATCAGTAAAAATATTTTTAGAAACAAAAGAAACACCTTTATGAGAGAGGAACAAGTTAATTACATGTTAAAACCATAATTTTAATAAGCCTATCTAAAAACTGCATTTTCATCTGAACACAAGGCATATTTTAATCACTTCTTTGCAGATAAAACTACCTTTTTTTTGCACTTTCTTCTACTTTAAAAAGTCTTGTTAATGAAGATACCTTTAAAAGTAAATCAAGTGGTAGTTCTATGTCATTATGCAAATCCACCTTTCTATTCATTCAGATTTTATCTCTTAAGTATCTTTACATATGTAAAAAGAGACTAATGATTTTAAAACTATAAACTGGTCCTCAGGAAAGGACAATATGGTCATTCCAATGCAGCTCAGTAACAAAAGATGCAGCTAAAGCTTTAACCTTTTGTCTGTTCTTAAGTTTGGAGTTACATGGACCTTTGCTAGCTCTAGATTTCTGGAGACTGATAGTCTAATTGTTTCCCCAATAAAGAAGCTCAAAGTCTGAAGATATCCAAAACCTTCTCAGCCTTTCTCACATCTCAGTACCAAATCTGATGACTGCATTATGGTTTTGTAACTGTGTCCCTGTTCATTTGGTGCCCTTTTGTGAAAAACTGCTACAATCAGGTATGTTAGATCAGCCAGGCACTTGGCTCAGTCCAGCAAGCTGTATTGCAGCAACAGCTTCTTACCCACACATGCTCCCATTGGCAGAGACTCTTTTGCTATGAATTTATTTTAATGAGCTTCCACAACTAATGATTTGTTAGAGTTTTCATATATGAAATAGATTTTTAAAGAACAAATATTTTTATTTTGGTTTTGATAGCAAAAACTCCCAGACTAAATCCCAGAAGGATAAAACCCACTGTAATAGTTAATATTTCTAATGTGCACTAAAACACCTATGTTCATTTGAAGATTCAATTTAAATTATCTAACTTCATGCAATATATATTTGGTATATTTTGGTAAAGGTTAATTGCTAGGATAATATTTTCTAACATGACAAAACCAAAGAAGTTGATAAAATTTTTAAAAGTCAGATGCAATGAAATGGAAATGAGAAAACATTCCATTTTAAAATATGAGTGCTTTTCTACCATACAAGGATGTCCACTTCTTATGACTATTTCCATTATTATGTGACATGGATATAAATCCTTTTAAAGTATTTTGTTAAAAAAAAAGAAAAAATTCATTGAAACTATTTCTATAAAAGGCTTATTGTTATCAAAGAAAAGAGAATGTCATCATGCTTTGTCATAAATTATCAGCCCAGAAGATTTATTCATCTGTAACTTTGCTAGTCTGACCATGATTGTAATTTACTTCTCTATTTGGCACACAGATTTTGTTCATTTAACAGGATTATTCATTAATCAAGTATTTATCAGTCAGGGTCTTCTAGAATGCTGAGAGTCTGGAGTAGAGTTCATTTGTACACTTCTAACAGGATTATTTTTATATCAGGTATTTAAGTAGGCTTCTTTATACAGGGGAAACAAACATATAAGGCTGATACGTTTCTAAATACATTGACTTCTACCAAATACCTGATATAGGAGTAATCCAGTTGAAAAAGATAACCATGAAGCATCTCTGTGGTCTTGATTTTACAACACAATCCACAGGTATTAATTCTTTATAAAGGAATAATCCTGAACTTACAAAAATCCCCAGATAAACAGTGACCTATAATAAAAAACTTTTCATTATGCAGAGAAACTCAGTGAGCAAAGACAAAAATCTGTAACAGTCCATTCTATGATTATAGTGGTACATAAAAACTAGAGCAGCCAAACTCCTAACACAAATTAAGGAGAAAACAATTATGGTAATTCTAAATTTGAGGTTTATTCTCACCAGTCAAGCCAATTAGCCACATACTCAAGATATTTTACAACTCTCAGAAGGAGCAGAGCTACCAGAAGGAAGAAATATCTTGTTTTACTTCAGTTTCATTGCCCTCTACTGTTTGGAAGGGAGGTAGGAAGTCTTGAATGATTTGCCAGTAAGGATGAACCAATACATCAACAAAGCTCCCCTGACTTTTAGAATGTAACTTTTCATGTTCAACTGCTCCACAAAACCAGTCTTGTTTCAAGATTATAGCTGGAATATATTTCTCCACAACTGATATAATACAGAACATGAGGCATTGATGTGCCTTTGAACCAAAGGCGATTAATAGTAGCCTGGGCTGCATGAGGAGGAGTGTTGTCATGAGCTTTAGGGGCGTGATCCTTCTTCTCTATCCAGCACTGGTAAGGCCACATGTGGTGTACAGTATGTACCTGAAACACTGTTCTGGTCTCTGAGAATGAGGGACACATAAACATACTGGAGAGAGCCCAGAAAGACCACTAAGACTGTTAAGGGATTGGAGCACCTCTCCTATGAGTAAAGGCTGAGAGAGGAGGGACGGTTCAGCCTGGAGATGAAAAGGCTCAAGAGGGTAAGTCTCATCAATATATAAGTATCTAAAGAGAGGGCACAAAGTAGATAGAACCTTTTCAGTGCTGCCAGGACAAGAGGCAGTGAACACAAACTGAAACACAGAAGGTTCCTCCTGAACATCAGGAAACAAGTTTTTTTACTGTGAGGAAGACCAAGCACTGGAACAGGTTGCCACAGAGATTGTGGATTCTCCATCCTTGGAGAGATATTCAAACTCCGCTTGGATGTGGTCCTGGGTAACTAGCTCTAGGTGTCCCCAATGCATGAACAACTGGCTAATAGGTTGGGCTGTTGTAGTAAATGGGATTACATCAGGATGGTGGTCAAACACCAGTGGGGTTCCTCAGGGTGCAATTTTAGTCAGTGTTTTTAAAATGACCTGGACACAAGAATCAAATGTACATTAAGTTTGCTAATGATAGTAAATTAGGAGCGGCTTTGGACCCCTTGTTGATTAGAGAGGCCTTACAAAGATGTAGCTAGCCAGCTGAGGAAGGTGATTGTCCCACTCTACACTGCACTGGTGCATTCTCAACTTGAGTACTCAACAGAAGAAGGACATCAGATTATTGATGTCCAAATGAGGGCAATCAAGACGGTGAAAGGTCTACAGGGCAAGACATATGAGGAGCAGCTAAAGGCCCTTGGTTTGTTCACCTTGGAGAAGAGAAGGCTGCAGTGAGACCTCAGTGCTCCTCCATCAAGCTCAACAGAAAAGGGATTACTTTATCTTAACTGGCCTTCAGAAAAGGCTGAGCTCTCTGTTTAAAATAAAGACAAAATTAAGCTTGGCTATGATGATATAATGAAGACAGTAAGATATATTTTTAACGAAACCTATAGGATCTCAAGAGACCTTTCTACTTCAACTTACTGTACAGCTTAAGACTAAATGAAAAACAAACAAAAAAACCCTGCCAGTAAAACCAAAACCATTTCCTAATCTACTTCTGTAGGGCAACAGACATTAAACACGTGAAAACTGCCTGCGACTACACATGCAAATCTGTTTTCTTGAATGAAAACATAGTAAATGGAATTTAGCCAACATCAAGGAAGCAGGGAACAAACTATATAAATAATGGACTTTTAAAACTGAAAACAGAGATGGAATTGACTCAAGTGGAACAGAAAAGATATATTAAGATAAATTTGTATTTAATCGGATTTTCTCATTTTTTGGCTCATTTTAAGTAATTAAAAATAGTTACCAAAACTAACTAGTTTCAACAGTCCTAAACATAGTATTTTAATATTTCCAAAAGCAGTTTTGGGAAAGATACATTGGTTTTTACTACTGATTAAACTTAGAAAGAATAATCTAATCTCAGAAACCTAATTTTTCAACAGGATCCATATGTATCAGGAAAAAAAATTTGAACTTCCTGCAAAATTATGTCATACCAAGTATCTTTCTGCCCTTTCTGAAATGAAGATGATCAAATCTCTCACACCCAAAAATGTTACAAGAAATGTTCTCTGACACAATGCTCTTTTGAAGAAATATGCATTTGTCAGAGCAACTATTTTCAGTTTGGGATCAATTGCATTCAATCTGTTTTAATACAGACAGCTGCCACCATTCACAAAAGTCAGTATCTTCTAGAAAATGCCATATTGCTGTATTCTTGTATGTCTTTCTTCATACATACACAGAGACACTTACTTGTCAGGAAACGTGCAGTTTTACAGATACCATCAAATGGAATCATGGCATTAAAAAATAAGTATTCATGAATATAGCCAAATAAACAGAAGTGTTTGGGGACTTACTACACAGAGATGTTAACAGAGGAGTGAGAAAGGGAGATTTCAAATCAATTGGTTGATTGATTAGAAAGATTCCTAATCAGTAGCTTGCACTGGAATTGAACCTTAACCACCTGATAAATTTAAGATTAATTCAATCCATAAGTAAGGAATCCACAGAGAACAGACATTGCTCCAAGAGCTGACATGTATGAAATTCACTGAAGGAATCATGATACAGGCTTTCAATGTAACAGTCTCTGCAGATCTGCTCATGAGAAAGGGCATGATAATAGCGAATACTTATTTTTGAAGGCTGATTAATGTATTTCACAGCCATCAGCATCCATGAGTTGCTTCATAATTCGATATATATTAATGTATTTGAACATCCCTTGTTTTGTTGGCTTCCAAATATGCACTGTAAAGCTTCTGCATTTCTCAGGAAAACTGTAGGCATCATGGATGCTCAGACATTTCAGCTGTTCAGGTATTCAAATTTCATTATTGTGTATCAAAAACGTGATTAACACATGGAAGTTCAGTGTGGCAATCCTGTCACAGAATAAGGGAAATTTTACAGAACAGATGGTATTTTCAGCATGATGCTAGTTCCTTATTTAAATATTGTTTGGCATCTATATCCTATTGAAACTGGCACAGTACCTAGTGAGGGAGGCATGCTGCCATCTCAACATATGGGTACAAATGTTGGTTGGTAAGAGAGGGTAAACAAATCCTATGGGCTTACTGAGGGCAGGATTCCTAAAGAAATGTTACAATTACTCTTCTTTGATCATTCATATTACGGTGACAGCAATGAGACATTTTATTTCAGAAACTGAATAAACAGCCTTCAATGATGATAATGAAATTTGGAGGTTTGGATTTACATTAAAATGAAGCATGAACTTAACTAACTGGAAAACATCAAAAAAAAAAAAAAAAGATTAAAGCTGCTAGAGCTGTACAAGTCTCTTTTGCTCTCCCTCTCTTAAAAATATTAAAATTAGTCCTATTATGATTTCAATTCTACTGTAAATTAAAAGCATAATCAAAAGAAAGGTAATTAGTACTGACTCCCAAAATTACAATGAAATTTCATCAATTTAAGAAAAGCAACTGAAATCAAGTAACTTTTAATTCTTCACAAAGTATGGGTCATACCTTGCAAGAGATCCCTATACAGATGGCTGCTGTTCTTTATGAACTAGAATAAAACCTGAAGCACAAAGCAAAAAGGTAGAGTTGCAGACTATGAAGATAGTTACTAATTCTAGCATGGTGAATTCACAGGCTTGGGGAGAAAATGAATTTGAAGCACTCTTCACAAAAGTCATGCTGTAGAGCCCATTAATTTCTGCACGTAAGACACAGCTTCAAAGGAGCAAATCTAAAACAAAATTACACTATCATGAATTGTAACTTCCTAGGGATACAAATATTTGAGGTTATTTAAGGTTTAGTTATACATGGTACAATTCTGAAAGTTCACAAAGCCAGTGGCCTGAATGTCACCTTAGAAATATTTCTTAGGAAAAGGTAAGAAATGAATGTTTAGTAACAACACAGCTCTCTGGAGTTAATGTACTGAAGTATTGCCAGTATAATGCACGTAACAAATATAGGTGAAATTGCTCATGAAATACTAAGATTATTCATAAAGCTGATGTAAGCTATCTTTCCCTGTATCAGTATTAAAGTTAGACGCAGGCTTCCTATAATTAAGGCTGCAAAAGCCTTGTTCACTCATTTTAATATAATTTATTACATCATATCTAAAGCTTTCAGAATAACATCTTTCCAGAACAATTGAGATGTACTGTCAGGTGAACGAAGCCGATAAAGTAATATGTTTTTTCTACCTCTAATTTCTCATAGTTCTATTAGCAGTTCTATTTCATGTTATAACTGCAGGGTGGCATTCAGGGAGGCATTCTGTATAGCAATGCATCATCTCAATCCAGAAGGAAAAATGGAGAAAAAAAAAAAGTTAAAAAAAGACAAAGACAAAGGTTCAACCCATCCTGTCATTCATCCCTGTAGCAAGATGTAGTTGTGAAATACAATTCCAATCATGTATTTGTAACCTAAAAAAAATATCTAATCACTCAATACGCTGAACAAAAGCAAGACACATCTTGAAGTTAATGGGTAATACTGTACACAATACAGAACTTTCTAGAAGGTTACATTTCTGGATGTATTTTTTAAGAAGTTAGTTATGTGTGGTTTAGCCTCATGTCACAGCCATTCCAGTTGCTAGAGAAAGCTTTAAATAAGGATTTCATGTACTACCTGCCCATCTAACCTTTCAGGTCACTCAGTCAACCATGAGTCAGATGTCAACAGCTGCACTGGTCAATTACAGGCACTTGAATATCATGTCTGCCACTTGCTGAAGATGTCAGAATTCTCAGAGACTTCGAATGTCACGAAGTTCACAATTTCAGCATTTATCTAATATTTTTTTTCCATGAAAATTATCATACACAAAGACACTCTTTCTTCAGAAAGATTTCTTAAGTGGTACATGTTTTTTAGCTGCCTTGGGAGTGGATGTGACATTACGCTAAATTAACCAGGAGAGTAAGCTTTATTGGAAGAAAGTCGCTTCAAATACTAAGATAAATTGTAAAACCTTAAAGATGAAATAACAATGAAGGAGTAGTCCATTGTTGAAAATGTGCATTTAAATTTAATTTTTATCTTTTCCACCACCTTGTTTGCGCCATAGGATTTTAACATTTGACCCCACTTGCCTTTGCTATGACTGCTCCATCTCATCTATTTGACATCTAAGATCAGTGAACATATTAGACAAAATTATTGCCTAGGATTTCCTTCCTCTGACACCTTTCAAATCATAGCTTTCCATCTTGATCACACTGAAGTAATTTGCACTAGTTTCCAGCAGCCTTCTTGCCAAAACTTAAACCTAACACTCTTTTCTCAACCAACCTTTTTAACTTGCCAGTCCCAACCAACACCACAACCCCTTAAAAATATTTCTACTTCTCAGCTTTTGCGAGTTAGTGCTCTACCACTCCTTTTCTTGTCACACTGATTACTCTTTTATTTTATCAAGTATCCTCCTCAGTGTCCTCCTAACCTTTGGAAGAATGTAACAGTAGTCTGTCTCAACCCCCCATTTTACTCCCATGTGTTTAGAACCTGAACATCATAATTTCTGACACAAACTTAAATATCACCCCTATGCAGCTACACACACCTATTTGTCCACTTGCCCCCTTTTTTTCCTAGTAGATTTCTGACATGTCGTTCTTGAGCATTCAGTTATAGGTAGAGTAACTTCATGTTATAGTCAATACACACCTACTGTTGGCCAGCCTTTCCAGTATCCCTCTATGGCTACAAGCCCATGTGGCCTAGATAAGGACCTGGGTCTTCCTTTCCAAGCCCATTCAATCCACAGTTCACATCCATGATGGACAACACTGATATCCTCCTAGTTTCATGCTATTAGTAATGGGGTATCATCTCTCTCTCAGGACTCTCAGCATCAAGGAGCACCCAACTCCTACAGATTAGAGTCTTTAAAACTTGTTTGTCAAGGGAGCTTTTCCCACCTCTCTAACACATTCTGAATTCCTTTCATGCAGTGTAAGGTTTCACAATGTTTTCTTTCCATGAAAATTGCCACAAAAAAGAAATTTCCTGACAAGATTTCTTGTGAAGCTAGTTTTTTTTTGTTTATCTCCATGAGTAGGAAATGCTGCATTATCCTAAATTAACACAGTCACAGTATACTTCAATTACTCTGTAAGTGAAAGGGTTCAAACGAGTAATTAGGCCAAAACACAAGAACCTCACAGTGCACATTGTTCCTCTAGTATTACATTCATAGTATATAGAATGGGAAATGTTCACAAAGACCCTCTTCAGGGTTTACTATTTACTTGTAATTTCTTTATCTCCACCGTGTGTATTTAATGTGATTAATTGATTTTTTAATCTGTTTTAAAAACTTACATTCTGATAGAAATTGTGTACACATGGAAAACAAGGTGAAACTAGCATAAGCTCTTAAAGCTGTAGGGCCTTATGAGTAACTAGAAAAGTATTACGTGGTGAAAAATGAACCTATCGGAAGGCCTGAGTAAGGTGTATAAACACATCCCCCAACAGCAAGAGCAAGGAAAAATATAAAAAATGCAAACCCTAAAACGGCTACCACATGAAAAGAGTGGATATTCAAGAATTTCTTACTTTATTGTCATTTATCTCTTATCCAGAGAGAATACCCCTCAAATCAACAGGAAAATACTAGCATAAATACCAGATGAATAACCCATGCTCAATAATTTTGCTAGCAATTCTGTTCATCCTCATTCTATTACATCTCTTTCTCAAACATAACTACTTTTCAAAAAATACATAAATATTTGGGAGTTGACATGATATCTTCCTCCCATCTGCTCAAAATAAATTTGGAACTAAAAAATATCTGACAACTTTGTGATAACTAATGACACAGTCTCAGGGGAAAAGCTTCCTGTTTTCTCTGTTAATCAGACAAGTAAAATCCTTTTACTAAATATGTACTATAAAAAAGTGTAACTATCTTGTCATAAGGAAGAGTTTTAAAGAATAATATGCTTGCAAAACAAAGCAATGGTTTATTAAATTATCGAAAGGTTTGAAATCAGTGTGCAACATTTATTTCATTATTTTATCACAAAAACTTTGCAATATTTGGCAGATAAAATGATTTCTGTGGCTGTAATACCACATGAAACCGTGCACTGACATCCACTTATGTTTGTCTTTGACAATTGATTTTATAACTACAAACATCTTACTTTGATATGACACAGCAAGTTAAGGAAGTCTCTAATTCCAAAGATAATTGAATACGTTAATGAATACTCAGATTTTCCCACCAAACGAGTGATGAAATCAATATAGCTCTCCTGAACTGTAAGATTCTAGTCAATCTAGACAAGGACATGTCTGTATAAGAGCTCAATTCAAACTATCTGAAAGTAGGAAATTAAGGTACATTACTTAAAACACATTTAAGCCCCTCTGCAGACAACTCTTCCTATGAAGAACCTCAGCTCACATACTAAAGTAAATTACAACTAGCTCATGCAACTAATGCACTTAAAATTTACAGTTTCATCTGACATGCCACAGGTGCTATCCATAACATTCAACTCTTCTTTAGAGAGAGTACTATATGAGTTCCATTAGCAAGAACTCTTATTGAAAACAGGAAGTAATTTCTTAATTTTGCTTTTTTCGGCCACATGGTGCAAGATTTCTGCCTCTTTTGAAAGCAGATGTACACCTGATACATACCACAATGCTGGCACTTTCATAGGTGCAGCACATGAAGTAAATGTCTTCAGTTGCTAAAGATACTTGATCGCTTAGTGGTTACTAGAATCGTGCTGGAGATAAGCCAGTCCCTAGTCTATGTTTATGGGCTACTCAACTCCTACTTTTAGCAGGAAACATTTAATGAAGAAAGTTATGACATGCTAGAAGAGAAATCACACACTCCAGGTACTCATACATTAATATAATTCTACAAGTGTTTCATGTGAAATAGAATTAGCAGGAAATCACAGTATTTTACATTGCTAACAAGAAAATTCAAAATACAATCAAATAGACATTGAATATGAACAAGGGCCCATCCAGAAGGAAAAGAACTCAGAAAGTAAAAGGGAAAAAGTGTAATAGACCAAAGGAAAGTCAAGGCATAGCAACTTTAAATTTAAGAAGAAGATCTCATGATCCAAAATCAGGCATTTCGCCCAGAGCAGCAAAAGTAAACATTTTAAAATTCTGAAAGTAACATAAACCCTCATCTCAAGCACCTGTATTTAGAAATATTTGCCATAGTCTTCATCCACGGCATTATAAAGTTAACTGCAAGCAAAACTCCTACTGACTTCAAGAACCATTCGAGCAATTTATACATTGCCAAAGAATGACTGCTAAAATTTAGTTTGTATCTTACAGCTTATGAACAGACAATGTGCTGAAGTCTGTCTCAAACTTACAAAAGAGAAAGCAGGATATTGTTGTTAACACATATTTTATTCCTATGAAATGCGTAAATATCAATTATTAGTTTAAGAAAGTTGTCTAAATAGGGAACACCTCAGCACTTGATATAAGGAGACAGCTTCTAGCTTTCCTGTTGCTTAAAGGTTCAGTGAAATAACTCCAGAATTAAAAGTCTGATTTTTTTAGGAGAGATACCTCTATGCACAACTAGAGCATCTGCACCTCCAGAAGATGAGACATGAGTGCGAGAAGCAATACTAACTGGAAGCAGAATTACCTTGCAAATAGCATTCAGCAAATTAGAGTATTCTGTAAACAACTGTCTGGTAAATGCAGTGTATTCATCTGTTTCCAGTGATCAGCTCTTGAAAAGGCAGCGTGTGCTTTACTCATCCAGAGAAGGTAAAGAATAAATTGCTACTTAGAGATAGTAACAGAAGCAACTTCAGACTGACAGACATTAAAAAAAATCTGCTATGTTTAATGCCATAGTGACTAGCAAGTTAATTGGAATTGCCTGAAAACCCTTTTCCCCACCTCAAGATGCCTTGGTCAGATGGTCAGATTCAGCAATGCTCAGGTTGTTCTGCAGTGTATTGATTTTAAAACTTCTTTAAACCAAATCACAATCTCCTATCCTTCCACCAGAACCCTGATCAGCAAATTTGCACGCGACCCTGAATGCACCTTTGGAATCATACATGCAATGACAGTATTCTACTATAAAGGAGCTGATATTCTAACACAGGAAATGCAGAATATCTATCTGGATGTATGGGAAAGAAGTGTGTAAACATGCTTTAACACATCCCAGGACAAAGCTGCTCATGAAACAGCTTTCTTCACCTTGGACAATTCTTGGATATTTCTTCACCACGACAAATATTCACAGAATCAGCGCACACCTTGGAGCTATATCATAAATAAACTTCATACAACTGTTCTGAAAGACAAAGCCTTAGCCTCACTATTACATATGAGGAAACAACTACTATAGAACAAACTATCGGCTTTGCTCCTTAAAGCACTGCAAATGTTGACTGGGAAGTACTACTGGAGAAGTAGTCTTGAGAAAAGGTCTGGATGGTGATTCAAACTCTGCCACTATGAAATGCCTCAGGATGTTGCAAGGTGGACACAGGCAAACTCAGAGATAAACACAGTGAATTTCTATCGTTATTGGTCTCTTTCACTTTTATCTACAAACACTGTAGATAAAAGAAAAACTTCATACTGAAGCAAGCTTGTTTGTACTTCACACACTGAAGATAATTTTCCAGACCAGATCAGCTACTAATATGAAAATGCAAATGTTGCACAGCTGTCAAGTTCAGAAGTCCTGTGGTGAGCTCCTCTCGTAAACCAGCCACAGACAACTAAGCTGTCCCAGGATGGATTCTACAAAAACATCTGTATTTCCAGTGTTCCTAAAAGGTCAGAAGGTCTGGGACAGTTTCTCCTCCTTTCCAAACATGCGGGAATACCTCATCTCCACATACAGTTTTCATAGCAACACAGTTCCCATGGGTCAAGTGGAAGGAGTCTTGAGACAGTGAAATTTTGGAATACCATTTTCTTCTTCAATATCACTACACTCACCTCTCATAAAAACCCTACACTCAGACGCCTGCAGAGTAAAACAGAAGAGCAAAAAGACCTTAAAACATGGGTCTTTTACATGGTCATCCTTCTAGTGTACCATATCAACTTGGGAGAAAATTAAATGAGGAAAACATTACAACAGCCCAGGGACACTTCTCCTTAAATTTTGTGATTACATTTTAAGTGCTCTTTGTCACAGATATCATAAACTGATTAAATCATTTCATGGCTGACCCCTACTGACTATGCTAAGCGAAAAGAGAGGGCTATTAATAACTACCCATTTCTCACAGCTGCCCAGGGGCAATGTAGCCTTTTGCAGCAATAAAATGACTCCCCAGCTCACTTACTGAATGCTAAATATTGATTCATATTATGAGTGTTGTCAAACACAGACTGCAGCTCTGAAGATCTGTACTGGCAGGTCATCAAGAATAGCATTAGCAAATGTCAGGTCAGGAATCAAAGGGCTGCTGGACTCTTTAGGGATGAGATTTATCGATTCCATAAAACGTGAAACAGATCAAGTACTTGTGATGATGGAAACAGTCATGGCAGAATGAGGCTGAGCCTAGCATAACATATATCTCAGAAGAGAACCATCACACAAAAATGTTGACCATTGAAAATACGTTTAAAAGGTTGGGATTTCCATGGCAAGGACAATCAAAGCTGCAGGTCCACAAAAGGCCTTTTTAGGGCTAAAAGTCAGACTTTGAACATGCATTTGGGCAAAGTCATATATCTAGCCTGCACACATAGGATATCACACAGCTGTTATTAAGGGATCTGTTTAAATTAATATCATTGTTGTTCAGACCATATAAGAAGCTAATGAACATTATAATCAAAAGTTAAAAACTAATAAAGCTTTAGGAGGCCTACACCAATTAGATGTTCTGAATACAACAAGGTAATATTCTGTGTCTATGATTGTTAAAAACATGTCTTGAATTCCCAATAATGCCAAAATGATTTAAATTCTATGATTCCAGATTTTGCTACCACCAGCAACATTTTATTTAGTGAACATATATTTCATGACTTCATTTTCATACGACTGTGATTTCACACTGGCTAACCTTTTGAACTTTTCCCTTTGCTAGGAAGAAATCTGGAATCAAGACATGGAAAGATGACTGTGGAATGCTGCAAGTAGGTTGAGGAGAGAAAACGCTTGGAGTTTCTTGCTTAAATGAAATGCTGACATTTGTTCCCTCTTTCTCCTTTTACAGCACTTTCCCTTAAGAGAAACACTAGAATTAGATAATTATTATATCAGTTTAAAATTTGATAGAATTACTTTTAACAGAATCTCAGTCACTGAACAGTCAAAGCAACTAAGCCTATTCTAAAATTGAATACCATTATTTGGATGAAGGAAATAGTATACCAAATTCTAATCAAGTAATACCAAATATTGTATTTTCTTAACACTGCTCGACCACCTTGGCCAAATGGAATATTTTTATAGGACCATATATTCAAATGTGTTTTCAATAATTTGAAACTACTTCACCTCAGCCACACGTTTTTTTTCTGTATGTTACAATTGTTTTTTGTTGGAAAGTTAGAATTTCATTAATTTTATATTTTGCTAATAGCCAGGACACTATTAAAATAATCCCTATAAATAAAAAACTCCATTTAACTTTTGCTTTGGATATTTGAATGGTAATCAGGATGCCTGTAAAGAGGAAAGTGTTCCTCACTGCCTAGGGAAGATAATATCCTGGTATACGGTATTCCCTGAATTGTATATTCCCTTTCAGAAAAGCAGAAATCAAACCACAAATCTGAATATATCATTTGATGCTTACTTAGGACACAAGAACTCATAAAAGATAATAATTACATATAATAGACTTGAAAATGAATGGCTTCAACAAATCACAATTTCATCTAAAAAAGATAAACAGTGATAATTTAAAATTATAAAGAAACTCCTTGGGAACCTAAGATACAGCTATTAATGGATAAATAGTTTCAAAAAAGGCACAACAATATAAAAACCATGCTAGACAAACAATATCCTCCTTTTGGAATTGCTGAAAATCTAAATAGGCTGACAATACAAATCCATTTTAAATTTAATTACTTAAGTCCATAAATTTAAGGGTAGAAACAAATCTTAAATAAATTAATCAAAAAAACTATTGAGTACAGTTGCAGTTCCTATGATATATATGGACATTCTTAGGCTAAACTCGACAGAGAGAAGTTTTTACCTGCTGTGTCCTGCAATTATGACTACAATAGATGTATAAGAATTGTATAAAGAAAAAATAAAGAAATGTCCATTGTGGACCTCTGACAAAAATAACTTCAATCTTTTCATTAGATGACTCTAAAGAGAATGTCTTCTCCAAGAGACACATATCTCCTAATTAGAACGCCCGCCCCCGCTGCCTTCCCGAAAGCTCTTGAGGAAGACAATTTAGTCTACGGACAGCAACTATCCTGGAAAATATCCAGCGTTTAATCTTGTCATTGCCTTCAACTAATCCAAGATGATACCGCCATACAAACAGCAGTGCTGGTTGTCTTTCCCTTCCAACTAACATTTCTGCCCATACAGCCACGTGCTCAGCTAGGGCAGGCTGAAAGTTATTTGGGATGAATTCATTCTTCTGCACATCTAATTCCCTGAACTTACATACTTTACTTCAGGGAGGGAAGAGGAAAAGGTGCATGCTGACTGTATCAGGAGCATGAAGAACACGCTTTCAGGAGAAACCCAAAGGGCAGCTGTATCATGAACAGCTCGCTCAGAATGCAGTTCTGTAATACATGGTTGATAGTAGCAATCAGTGCTGTTTATGAAGGGAGGTCCTCTCCCTCCCCAGTCTATTCTTCAACTTGTCACCTTTCCTGTTCCCAGCTGTAATTACCTTGTGCTGGCTCTGGAGCTCATCATGCTCTCTGGTGCTCACTGTAAACCAACTCAATTCACTAACAGAAAGCAAATCCATGCAAAAAAAAAGTGAATAATTTTTCTGCCAGGTTAACTTAATTAGCTGAGAAGGATTCAGACAACACAGAGATGGCACAGAGGAAGGACAAGAAGCAGGGAGTGGAAAAGCAGGAGGTAGCAAGCTTTAGGTCAGATCAGTTCTCAAGGAACCACTGTATGAGATTACTGCAGTACTACTGCAGTGCTAGACATATAGGACAAGACAGAAAACCTGCTGAAGACCTGGAGATATGTCAGGCATTACTTAGCAACCAGCTCCTTAAGGGTCTCATTTCCCAAGTTAGCCAGTCAGTGCTGTACTGACACAGTCTGAGTAAGCACAACCAGCTATGCAACAACTCTCAGGAGCAAAGAACATGCCTCCCTTGCACCCCACTGAAGTAGATCAATCATAAATACAGATGAGGCAAAAGTCCCTGGTCCACATTTCAGTGCATTAGCCACTTAACTCCATAGAAGTATCTATGTTTTTCTCTCCAAGCTCAGAATTCTTACCTAAATTTCCGAGTTGATTCCATGAACAGGAAATCTTAACTTGTTTTCAGTTGAGTAAGCAAGCTTTTGGCAAGCACTACCTTGAAGACATTACCATTTAAAAAACAGAAACCTGTAGGTAGATTGCAATCACTTAAAAATCAATAAGCTTAATAAAGTATACATGGCTATTAAAAGATGTAACTTGTAATGTATATTTAACTTTAAAGGTTTGAAAAAATGGATGGGTACTAAAATACCACGCCTTTACTTAGACTTGCATATATACTCTTAATACTAATTCAAATTTACCCATTAAATAATTTATTCACAAATGCTATTTTATTTTCATAAGCAGATCAATATTTTTAATGACTCTCATAATCATAGAAGACTTCTTCACTTTCCATTCTCCCTGTAAGTTTTTGGGGGGCTTATTTTTCTAGTTTGTGACTATGACGGAAGACATGCACTGGTTTGACACTGGTTCATGTATTTTACAGTTTCTTTGACATTTTAAAGCTGCATGCAACATCCCAGAGAAGAAAGGTACCCAAACCACTTTTTCTTTCTAAGTGGCTCAGAGAATGTGCAAGTTAAATCACACAGGCTGAATTTTCTCATGAAGATAGAGCTGCCAAGTTTAACTCATACAGAATACGTACATTAACTTTTTTAAAGAATTAAGTATGACCCAAGTTCAGAAAGAAAGGAAATTTTTTTCATTGGACTGATTTGTGACATAATGAAAATAGTAA
>JASSUY010043124.1:0-26385 GCA_032466535.1 Forpus xanthops | reverse complement strand
TGGGAGTTGCATTCTTTTGAGTCTCCTTCCCATGTCCCTAGGACTGGGGAAGAAAGAGGGGGGGAGTGCGCAGAACTGTTTGAGGGGCCTCAAACCATGACAGAGACACAGATGAAAATCAGATCTTGCCTTTGGAAAAGGCTTTTCTCTCTTATAACATTATTAATGTAAATATATACTTTTTTAGGGAAAATATGAAATACCTTGCTCTAAAATTACTGCTTTGACTTCTAATCCACCCACAGAACATCTACCTGTAATCAACTGAAGTACAGGGATATTCTCCCCATCTGCTGCATTATTTGTTAGATGTTGGTGAGCTAACTCGCATACAGTGCAGGGGGAAAAGCAGTCCCTGCAGCAGGAGGGTTGGTCCAAGAGCCTATTCTTCTAATTACATTGAAGCTATAGATGGGCTATTGGCTTAAAACTTAAATGAGATCCTGAAGATTTGTTTCTAGTATGGAATCCATTTTGAGAAATTTGGGTTTGCAGCTCAGATATCTGTGCTCAGAAAGACTCATAGCACTTTTCTAGCTATGATACTAGCCTTCGGAGAGAGTACAAGGGTAAGAATGTTAAGTGATAATGAAAACATGTTTTGTTTATATGGAATATGAACTTTCCATCAGGATGAATGCTTCTGAGATTACATCTAACAACAGAAACCCAGGAATTAACTCCCTGAGGTAAAAAGAATAGTACACAGTGTGCTAATTATTTTGTTAGGGACCTTTTCAGTTGCCTCAAATCAACACCTTCAATAGGCAGGTGCAACAACTTGTCACATTTAAGGTCCAGAAAGCAGAAGATGCTTGCTTATGGTGGAACAGGTGCTTCAGAATGCATTAGTGAGGCTGGAGGGAAGTCAGGCAAATGGATGAAAGCAATAGCAAAGATGTCACTAAAGGCAGAGTTGAATCTGACTCAACAGACTGGTAAATGGGCCTGTAAAAGGAAGCAACATGGTACAAAGAGAATGATTGGAACTGGATGGAAGCAAGAATGGTCTGAAAGAGGGTAATGAGGGGTGAAATAACGAAGGTAGAAGATGAAAACCAAAGCTAGGGCAATTGATTTAGTTCCAAGAGTGGAAAGGTGTCATGATTTTTAAGTTGTACCTGCTTGGTTTTGTAAATTAAATGACAGTGAGAAAGGAGACATGCTAACAGTCCTCAAATACTGAAAAGTGACATAAATAGAACAAGAATTATCATGTTCTTATATGGACAGAAAAAAAGAAGCAGTGGATGCAAGCTGAAGGGAGATTGTTTGATACTAATACAAATTTTCTATTGACAGATGATCTGGGCATGATGTAATCCTCCATCATTGGATATCTTTAAGAACAAGTGAGAGAAATTATTTTTGGATCATATAGGTATAATGATATGTATGAGAGAAATTATTTTTGGATCATATAGGTATAATGATATGTGTCTGTAATCCCAGGGTGAAAAATAGCTGCTCCCTGGATTGGACCCCTCATTCAGTTAATCCCTATGTTGGTGATAGTTAGAATTCATTAGAATCACTACAAGTATTCTATTGTCATAGCAAAAGAAAATCCTGGTCTTAAGAAATGACTACATTTAGGTCCCTATTACCAAAAATACAGTGGATTTTGCCCACAAGGATTAGTAGCTGGGAAGTTTTATTATACTGTAGAAATATTGATCTTCATGGGCCAAATTCTGAAGCACTCAGGTCAGCCAAAAGTCAGAGAGAAGTCAAATGTGATTTTACCTCAAAACAAAGCCATTGAAACCTGAAGCTGAAGATTCTCAGTGAGTTATGTTAATAAATGATTATGCTAAGAACTTGGTGCAATCCAAAGCACAAATACAGGTTGAGCAGAGACTGGACTGAAAGCAGGCCTGGGGAGAAAGATCTGGGGGTGCCAGCTGGTAAGAAGCTCAACATGAGCTGGCAGTGTGCACTGGCAGCCCAGATAGCCAGCTGTATCCTGGGCTGCATCAAAAGGAGCATGACCAGCAGGTCGAAGGAGATGATCCTGCCCCTCTCCTCCGGTGAGATCCCACCTGGAATTCTGCATTCAGCTCTGATGCCCCCAACACAAGAGGGTGAGTCCAGAGGAGGGCCATGAAGATGATCAGAGGATAGAGATAGGCTGAGAAAGTTGAGTTTGTTTAGCCTGGAGAAGAAAAGGCTTCAGGAAGGTCTTAGAACAGCTTCCAGTGTCTAAAGGGAACCTACAAGAAATCTGGAGAGGGACTTTTGACGGGCATGAAGGGACAGGGTAGGATGCAATGGCTTTAAACTGAAAGAGGGTTACTCTAAATTAGAGACTGGGAAAATATTCCTCTCTATGGTGAGAAATATTCTCGAGTGATGTGACACTGGAACAGGTTATCCAGAGAAGCTGCGGCTGCCCCGCCTGCCAATCAGCATCCCTTGCTCTCACCGGCAGCGGATGAGGGGAGTCCCAGAAGGAACCCTCTGCTCTGAAGAGATGCTGGGACCCCGGGCGGCAGCCTCCCTGTCTTTGTCGCGACGGGGCGGAGGGCCAAGAGCTGCACCCGCACACAAGCTGGAGCCACTGCTGGCGGGAGTTAATGATTAAGTTCCCAGAAGATCAGCTCCGGGCAGGCTCCCCTGAACATCTGGGCTTTCAGCCATGCCCCGTCTCCTCCCGGCCAGGTGCTACCAGCCCGACTGAGCACCACGGAGGGCGCGGAGACGGGAGGCAGGGACAGACACTGTCACGCAGAACTCCCCTCTGCCTCCTGTCAGCGACAGAATCCCAGGAGAAGCCCTCTCCGCGGGCACGGGTGAACAGCCGTGGGGAGGGAGTGGCGTCCTCAGGCCGCCTCTGCCCGCTCACGAGCAGACCCCTGCTCCCTAAGGCCTCCGTCTCCCCGTCCCCTCCTGCCGCCCATGGGGCTGAGTAGACGGCGGTGAAGAGCATGGCCAAGGGACCCGAGCAAGAGGACGCCTTCTTGCACCTCCCTGCCGCGCAGGCCGTGCCCTCCGCCGCGCAGGACGACTGCTACTCGGACTTGCTGCCCTACACCGAGGAGGGGCTGTGTGCGACGGAGGACCCCGAGAGGGGGCTCCCGGAGCCTGCGCTGCCCTCCGGCATCAAGGCAGGTACGAGGTGGGGTGCCGGCAGCCCGATTGTGGCAGCCGGCGGTCAGGGAGGGTGCGGGCAGCCAGGGAGAGGCTCGGCGGGCGGGCGACAGAGCCGTCAGTGCTGCTGGGGGTGCTGCCTCTGACGGCCCTGCCCGTTCCCCCCGGCAGCGGCGGGCAGGGCGGCCGGTTAACGGGGCGCTACGCGTCGGGAGGAGGCGGCGTGCTGCCGGACAGTAACGATGCTCTTGGATTTCTGTTCTTGTTCATCTGCTGGCGCTCAGAAACACGCTTTAACAGCGAAGCCCTGTCCTCGGAAGAAGAGGATGCAGGCACTCGCGACAGCGCTCTGAAAGCTGCGGACCAGAGCCCCTCTGCGAAGAGGAGCGTCGCGCAGATCATGAAGGACAAGAAGAAGCAGACGCAGCTCACCCTGCAGTGGTAGGGCTGCCCAGGCGAGCCGCTGCCATCCTGCCCAGGGGGGATTTTCCTGTAAAAGCAGAGGCTACACTGAGTGCTGCACCTCACAGATCCTTTAAGAATAATTGTAATCTGTGGGTTTGTGAGGTGATGTTTGGTTAGTGGTGAGGGTTTTTTCGGATAAGCCTCGCCTACAAACAAGGGCATCCACCCCCAAATTTCTAGCAGAGATTTAGCAGTTAACTGAAATCTCTGGCAGATTCTCGCAGTATGTGGCTATTGATGAAACCTATCGAAAAAAGTGTAGAAACGAAGCATTACTGAAAAATTATTTTTGCAAATGAATGTTTTAATTATCCTTTAAAGCCATGGCTGTTGGATTTTCACTTATAATGTGTACATCAGAATCTGCCCTGCATGGAACCTCTAACTTCATATTATCTGGGCAAAAATAACCAAATAGCAGGTAAAATTCTGCAGACATTAACTGATGTTTCTGTTAAAGCACATCTGATATAAGGAAAGAGTGATGCTGAATTAGATGGAATTTTGTTACCAGACACAGACTGTAAACCTAGATCATATTTTTTTCTCTTCTAACTGAAAAATGAGAGTAACCCAAATTACTCAATTTTCATAGTCTAATTTACATCTGATTTAGAGCATAAATTGTAAGGATTTGGGTCTGATGAGTCAGTGCAAAACTATTCTGTGAGCAGCATTTACTACACAGTATTTTCTTACAGATTCGTGTAATTTGAGAAGGAAATAGACTGCACATCATCCCAGGAGTAGCAAATAATGTAAACTGATAAAGAAACAGGACAACAGTGAAATACCCAGCTGTTACCAAAAGTTCAGTTCAAGTGAAGACATTTAAAGTTTTTTAAATGAGGCACTTATATTCTGTAATCTGATTCAGAATCTAAAAAAAAAAAAAAAAAAAGGCACCTCTTTCAGAAAAAGACAGTTCTTTGCTTTTCAGTATGTTTTGGTCAAGAAATGGTTTCAGGTCCAGAGTGGATATTAAAAAGCAAGAGTAGGAAAAGAAGACATGTTAACACAGGTGTTAAAAATACAGTGGGGCGGAAGATGCAAGTCCAAGCCCCTGCACTATTCATAAAAGCAGACTTTCATAGTCTACTTACTGCTGTTATTTTTAGAGCAAGGCTGGCTCTTAGGTGATGATAATTTCTACAAAACCAAAAGTTCAAACATAGAAAAAGATTCATTAAGAAAAGGGGCCTGGCCACGGGGTTTCCCATATTCTGCAACTAGCATAAGCACCAAGAATAGAGTTAGTCTGTAGTATCTGTCTTGTTCAGGAGAAACTTATTTGAGTGTTTCCATGGAATTTTTCAGTAAAATTAAAAAAAGAAGAGGGCAGTACCAAAATCCACAAGGAAAATAAGATCAGGAGACACGGAATGTTGCTTCTTACTCCTGCAGTTTCTTTCTCTGTACAGGTTGGAAGAAAACTACATTGTCTGTGAAGGAGTTTGTTTACCAAGATGCATCCTATATGCACATTATTTAGACTTCTGCAGAAAAGAGAAACTGGAACCTGCATGCGCTGCAACTTTTGGAAAGGTATAGAGTAAATGCCTTCATAATTTACTGTATTAATACTCTGATGGAATTGTAATTTAGTGCACCCGTGTAGAAGTTCCGCTCAAATTCACATTTTCTGCACACATGGAATCAGACTTCATTGCCTTGTGTGACAGGATTTTGTGACATCAGATTTAGGAAACTGAGATTCTCTTTCAGTTATTGCTATTTCATACAAATAAAGACACTCTCTCCAAGAGATTTTTCTTTTCCTTTTTGATGATGACGTTAATAAGGTTCTTTTCACAAAACCAGATTTGACATGGAGGATGCTTTTAATTATACTAAAGGCAGCATAAAGTGAGATATGATACAAGAAGCAATACAAGAAGAGTAATAAAAATTAATAATACAGAGAGCTCCTGAATGAAAAACTGTTGATTCATCCTCTTTTCTATCCTTCTCTACAATTAATCCTAAAATCATTTAATGAAAGGGAGATGTGAACTCTCCAAATTAAATTCTCAGTAGTTAGTGAAGCAGGAAACCAAAAATGCTTCAAGAATCATCTTTTTTTAAACAGTACTGATCTAGTCATTGTTCACACATAGCAAAATTCATAAATTTAATTAAATAAAAATGGGTTTTAAATCCAGTTCATAAAATGCTCATTTACCAATATTTTTCTCTTGAATTGGATATGCTGGGAAAGTGTCTGTTTTTCATTACAGTTTCAGTATAAATGAGGAAGACAATAGCTTTCCATATAAACGTTAAGGCAGTGATCTGTCTGTTAGATATACCTTATATCTGCCTCTATTACTGAATTACTTTTTCACTTAATAAACCTTTTGCCTTAAATATAATACTTCACAGGAAGAGTAGGATGTTTTTCAGGTGCTAATCTTAATTTCAGGACTATAGTGACAATGTTTTGCATGGTTTGGATTAAATCACTTAACATGAATTCTTTATGAGCAGCATAGAGCTAAAGGAAAATTCCATAGGGTTTTAGTGAGCCTAAAAAAGCCTAAGACTTACTAACACTTTGATAGCCAACGACAGAGAGATACCTGCGAGACAAATATTTGCTTGCTTTAACTTTCCTTTCAGATCACACTTTTCAAATATAAAATATATGTATTTTTAGTTGTTTGACTGTAAATAGAATAGCTAGAGGGCAGATCTTTCCCTGATGTTGTTTAGGTCTCTCAAGCAAAAGGTAAAATTGCACTTTAGGGACCTGAAGGAGGCAGGATCTTGGTGAAGAAAACTAGATTTTAAACTGTAGAAGTGAAAATGGAACAGAAGAACAGCTGGGTAGGGTAGGAAAAAGTTAATGGGTGGGGAGACTGGAGATACATAGCAAGAGGGACAAAGGATGAAAGGACTCTTGCAGTGTAAAAACATGGAATTACAGAATCATTGAATCAACTAGGTTGGAAAAGACCTTTAAGATCATCCAACTATAACCCCAGGACTGCCAAGGCCACCACTACACCATATCACTGAGAATCTCATCTACACCTTTTTTAAACACTTCCAGAGATGGTGATTCCATCACTGCCCTGGGCAACATGTTTGAATGCCTGAGCACCTTCTCTGTGAAGAAATTTTTTCTAGTATCCAACTTAAGCATCCCCTGGTTCATCACGAAGCCTTTACTTCTTGTCCTATTGCTTGTTACCTGAGAGCAAATACTGACCCTCACCCCACCACAACCTCCTTTCATGTAGTTGTTGAGAGTAATGAAGTCCTCCCTGAGCCTTCTCTTCCCCAGACTAAATAACCCCAATCTGTTCAGCCGGTCCTCCAGCTCCGGTCTCCAAACCTTCCTCCAGCTTTGTTGACCACCTCTGGACCCACTCCATCACTTTAATAGTTCTCCTGTAGTGAGGGACCCAGAACTGAACACAGTATTTAAGGTGCAGCCTCACCAGTGCCTAGTACAGCGGGATGATCACTGCCCTGGCCCTGCTGGCCACACTATTTCTGGTACAGGCCAGGATGCTGCTGACCTTCTTGGTCACCTGAGCACAAACTGTCTCATGTTCAGCTATCAGTTGACACCCCAAGTCCTTTTTCTGCCTAGCAGCTTTCCAGCCACTCTTCCCCAAGCCTGTAGGGTTGCATGCTTAATTGTTTCGGTTGTGACGTGCTGCAAATATTTATTCATGGACTACGTTATACCATATATTCACACTACTATTATTCTATGAACAGATTGCTAAGAAAGCATATCAGTCTTGGAAATTAACACAGTTTTTTTCTCTTTAGACCATTCGCCAGAAATTCCCTCTCCTTACCACACGGCGGCTTGGAACAAGGGGCCATTCAAAGTAAGGCACAATTCATCTGTGTATCCAGTAGCAGAATTCATTCTATGAATGATATGTTTTTCCATGTCTCCACTATATATAATTACTATAACCTATCCTGACTGGCATGGGGGTTTTATTCAGATGACAAGCTGTAAATGCTCATGTTCAATGATGAAACCGGTAATGAGTTTCAGGCATAGTTTCTAAAATTAAACTGATGAAGCTTCTAAACCTTGTCATTATATTTATAGAACCATGCATTTGTTGCAAATAACTGTGGTTTTCTTTGCCTTTTGCAAACCTAACAACTTTCTTTATCTTCTTTACATAAGTATATGGATTAAATACACTAGGAAAAAAACATTGTCTTAAATTGAGAAGAAGGAATACATCTGGTCTATGTTGTGGGTAATTCATAAAAACTCTGAAAAGTATGCACCTATAGTGTGGCCTTTTCATAAATAATGTATGCAGTTAATTTGTATATTTGATCTGTGAAATATTAGGCTGTAGGTATAGATATAATCTGTGGTGATAGTTGTATTAGTTTTGATATTATGCTTTTGGTCATGGTAAACCAGTGGTGAACAGTGGTAGCAACATATTCACTTACATCTAACCTCCTTTCTATGTCCTGATATCAAGACTGCTGAGGAAGGATTGATGAACTGTCTCCAGTCTAAACTTGTTTTTTAACAGGGGAACATTACTTATAAGGAAATGAAAAAACTGCCTAGTGTGTTGGCTTAGGAATGCAGAGAAGTCAAAATAATGCTCTAGGATGTTGCTAGAGTCAAGCTATGAGTTAAGCAATTCTAAGAAAATGTCTATCCCTGTTTGAGGAGTGACAAATGCAACAGTTCTCTGTATTGCCTGAAACCAAGTCTGGCTCTGAGATTTTTCTGAGTGTTGTGCTTTAAACTGTTATTTCAGTGTTTATTAATATACAGTTAAAAAAAAAAATATTTAAACCTAAATAATGTGCTGGTACCATTCAAAGTAAAATAGGGGTAGTTAAATAATTTTGTCCTTTTAAAGTAACCTCCAGAAATGTAATGGTTTTCAATCCCAATGAACACTTATGCCAAATCCTTATCTGTGTATTTCTATTTATTTCAGAACAGATTCTCCAAAAAATAAGTTATTCCTATAAGGAGCAAATTAAGCTAGATATCATGCCCAGCTTTCAGTGTAAACATAGAATTTGAACATTTATTTTTAATGCAAATATTTTAGGAGGTGCATGCTTTTAAACATGTGAGTAGCCCTAGAATTTTTCTTATGCTTAAAATTAAAAATATTCTCATGTACTTACTGAATAAGATTCATGAAGCCATCCTTGACTTATAGAAGAAAGCACAGAGGGATGATGGTTTAGTGAAACAAAACTAAACCCCAGAAAATTAGAAAAGTATTTTGGTGATGCATAAGATAGAGAACCAGAATTACTGGAGGAAGATACTCAATCATTCTGTTTGGGAAAACTATTTTGAATGACTTAGCCTTGAAAGACAAAGTTATTATTGTCTCTCAGTAATTTATAAGCAAAACTCAAAATAAAAGGAAACTGAAAAGTTAAAAAAAAATACAAGGCTGTGGTTTTCCTCAGTGCTTTGCAATATACAATGAATGTCTGAAAGATTCATTGTTTACTTTCATAATTTTGGGAGATTAATTCATGTTGTTATGCTTGGTTTCCTTCCTGCCTTAGAAACTTAAGAAATAGCCAGTTGATTCCAATGTAGTTTTGATAAAGAATGCACAGGAGATGTCATTTGTGAATTTTAAGTTTTGTTGCAATATAAAGAAAGGTAGGGAAGAATTTCAGTTTCCAATTTTTACAAAGACATTCTACTTCCTGGGCATGTCTCAAATATTTATTTTAAATAATAATTAATTAAAATAATATCCAAAGGAAATAAAGCCTGCATAGAATATTTTTCCTTTTTTTTTAACTAAGGACAGTTTCTGTCACATTCCTACAAATTCATAATCCATTGATTTTTTTTTCAAGACATAGTGCATGGTCTGCATTGTGTAGAGAAAAACTGGAACTGAAGTTAATTTCTATAGAAGCTTAAGAGAAGAGTTTTGGGGAAAGTTACTATTAGGTTATTTATAGGAGAAAAGAAGGATTTCATGTATTGTCACCTGTGGTGGAGTTTAGCTATTGTTATGGGCATAAACTCATGTAGGTATAGCTTTACAAATGGACTTTTGCTGCTGGTGTTGTTGTGTTTAAGATTTTAGTATATCTGGTACAATCTGTGCAGGAACATTTGACAACCTACTAATTCCTCAATGTGTTGGTTAAGTATTACTCTGACTCGTAACCAGACATATTTGAAGAACCACTTTCAAGTTATAGTGAATGAGATAACACAAGAGAGAAAGTCTCCCAAATGCTTATTATAGTTTTGTTCTAACATATCTAATGAATTGATAACCAGGATCCAGTCATGACCCAAACTTCCAAACATATCATGTGTCTGTATATTTTAAAAAGTGTTGTAAGTCAACCTCTATTAAGTAAAGGAATATATTTAAAATCTAGTTTTTGACATGGAAATCTAGCTACAAAATTAGTTGCGTTGAAACATGTGTTACTATATTCCTCTTCTCTCTAAGACATTTAACATTATTAGCATGGAAATGGCTCATGCCCAGCAATTCTTCAGCAAATCCCATATCTCTATTGACCTTGGTGGTATTATGTGCCATATTTTCATATGGATTAACTGTTCTTGAACAATTTCCTTAAAGGGATGAGGCATTGGCAGGTTTTGTTTGAACATCTGGCATTTGTTTTTCCTTCGTTTTTTATCATCTGAGTTTTCCTCAGAGACTTTCCCTCTTCAATTCTCATTTCCACTAAGGTACATTTACATTGTGAACCATATTCACCTCAGAACCACAGACTCACTGAGGAGCAAATTCATTTCTGCTTTCAACAGGTAGCAGTTGGCAACAAAAATATGATTTCAGAAGTATTTAAATTAAATTAATAAACAAATTAAGGGACGATTCATCAGTTCCAGAAAATGACTAGTTATCCTCTGCTTTTATGTCAACATGTACTTTAAATGTTGTAAGCTATTTCTGTGTGAAACAATGCAGGGTTACTGAGGCTGGTAAGAGACACTTCTTACTAGCAATTACATCTTAATTTTTAACCATGGTAGTGTAGTAACATTGTTTTGTTTCTGTTGTTGCTATATTATTTCAATATGTTAGTATGAGCAGTAATAGTAATACCATCACTGGCAGTGATTTGGCATTACCTAGGTGCTCTGATCATTGTGCAGGGCTCTACTGCATCAGATGCTGCAAAAGCATGAAAGGAAAAAGACAATTCCTCTCCAACAGAATCACTATTCTTTTTATAATATATATATATATATACATATATATAAAGGAATGAAATGCCTTACTGGGCACTGCATGAACACACTGTAATGTATTGATAGAGCCTGGATGTGATCAGAAATCAAAGAAAATCAATTCCTTTTCCAACATCTTCAAGGTGACAGAAATAGGTTTTCTCCCACACCAAAACACAGCCAAGCTCGTTCAGGCAGTCTCATGAGCATGGATTGGGTTTGAGAAAGAAGTTCTGCTCTTAGGTGTGGGATACAGGTTGTGTTTTAAGGTGTGAAACACACAAATGTTAGTTCCTCTTCTGATTCCAAGCAGCATTTGTCATCTCCAGTTCTGGGCAAAGAAGGGACTTAAAAAGGGGTCCTAGAAGCTCAAATCTAGAGTCTCTCCCTCCCTGTGTTTACATCCATCAGCCTATTTGTACCAAAGTGTCAGTACCAAAACACTCTTTAGAGCATTTGACCAAGAAGGTACAACACACTGGACACAATTTTTTAAATTAAATTCATTCATTGCGTGTTCATGATAATCACTCCAGATTGCTAATTGTAGGGGAAGGCGTCTATATTCCTGCTAAGTGGAAAAAGATCCAGCATGATAAATACTGCAAACTGCTCTCTTAGATTAGTATTTCATATGCAACAGTTATCTGTGCAGTAGGTTCTGAATGCACCTCTTTGCATAGGTAATATTGGACATAGAGTGGTCACTGCTAGACTTCAGTTACAGCCTTCCTGGTACATGGGTTACCTGGGGCAGCTATTTGGGAAACATACTCCTCAGTCCATACACACAGGAGACTCTTTGAGCTCAAGTTACAATTTAATTTCTTTGTAGACTTTGATCAATGATGAATCTCTGCTTTTATCCATCATGTCTGAAAACTATTATCTTATTTATTAGGAGTGATTTAGTGGGTTAATAAAACTGATATGGCAGCTGGCCCTGTGATAACAAGTTATTACAAGTCCCTGAACAGCTTAAGCCTATCGTTTCCTTATCAGCTATCATTTGTGTGTGTGTATGCTAAAATCAGGGCTACTAGTTGTGTAGGAACATATGTTACAACAAACCACTGAAATTAAAAGAGGAAAGCAGTTCAGCTTGTTTCTCAAAAGGTTTGTTACAAAAATTGAGAGTAAGTGGCTTGTGATGTCTGTTTTCATTTTGTTAATTATATAATAGTAATAAAATAGTAAAATACACATATACTGTACATACACATAGAAATATGCATATAAAGATGCAGAAATAAGTTACTTGAAATTGTAGGTCAGTGTGTCTGGGATGGGTATACTCAACTCTCAGCAGGGAGCCCAAAATAAGCCATTAAGGAAATAACTTTGGCTTCTAAGAGAATAAAAATCTTTGCAATTTATTACTCTATAAAGTATTTCCGAAAGAGCTTGAAATTATTTTTTACTTCTTTTTTAATTGCTTCCGTGTCAGGACTAGAATGTTGTATTATTTAGTACTAAAAATTCAACTACACAAATAGCTGACGGAAATCAGAATGGTAACTGCATATCTCGGTGCACACAGAATAGGCACTGAAAATATCTATTCTCCATAACAGAATGTCACAACAGTAAATTCTTATATGTTGGAGGAGGAACAGGGGGACTGTCTACCACTCACTGTAAACCTGAAAATCCAAATCAAACAACAGTTCCCGTTTCTAGCTCAAATATGTGAATGTTGAATTAGATATTGAATAGTCTAGATACTGAATCCTAACTTTGTAAAGAAGTAATGCTCTTCCTTGTCTCTGCCCATTCCAACTTTCGCAGAAGGGAATTCCAAGTTTGTAGTGAAAGGACAGAGTTTTAGTTTTAGAATTTTAAAAAAAGGCATGTGGTTAAAACTAAGATTTAGGTGCTGGAATGCGACACAGGCAACTGCTTGCTTACATGACCAATGACAAATATGCAGATAACATTGCTAAGAAGTAGTCACAGTCCTGTTTTGGTTTTCATCCTGTTCAATGAACCGGCTTTGCAATGCCAAGATGAAGTAAATGCTGTTATTTGAAAGAATCCATACATGTATATTTCCACTTGTGTCACATGTAAAATTGCTTTATTTTCATGACAGATGAAAAAATGTTGATGCCTGTAGCATTTGTATTAGAACTTTGTCAAATATTCTGAATTTCCAGATCTGTGTCTTTGGCCCAAGTCCGTCTGTTTAATACTCTAAACCAAAAGTAGTGGTTGAAAACCTTGAGGACTTTAGCTCACAACATAGATGGCACAGTACTATATGAGAACCAGAGGACAACAGTCTAGCAGTGGGGCATTTAATGAAAGGTCCCATTAGCATTCTAAACCACATTGAGGTGTCACTTTGCTTTGAGTAGGCAACTCTGACTTTAATGGGCAAAAAAGGAACTGGTATGAGCACATAGTCCTACGTCTGAGCTTCTGGATATTAACGGGTATTTAAAAATGGTCACTTTACCACATCACCGTCCCTCAGAAAAATACAGTTATATGCAAAACAATTAACAGTACAGGTGCAGGGGAGAAGTTATTTGCCTTCCTATGGGCCACCAAGTGCCACTGAGATCTAGTGGTATTATGTTGACTCCTCAGTTTCACAAAGAGTTAAAAGCTATGATATTTAACAGCAGCCACTTTTGTTCACATTTTTTGGCTATAAATTCTGAATACACACAACAGATTGTCCAGAAATAGAATGACTATTTCAGATGAGATTTTCATAGTTACCTAGGATAAGCAAGTATATATCACCCAAATGAACATTTTCTTAAGTATTTTTGTATCCAATGGCTTTAGTCAGCTAAGCATTTGAGGGTTCTTTTCTTATCTGTGACTGTCCCATACAGGAACGAACAGTAAAATTGTGATTTCTATTAATGGGCAGCACCAGGAACAGCAGAGATGAGCTGCAGACTTTTATGTGTTCTATGACTATTTGTTGGAGCATTGTGTCATAACAGTGAATTTCTTCAAGCTTTTGAGAAGTTTCAGTGGAATTATCATGATGCAAGGTACTTGAACTGCAAGTGTTACTTTGAAGCAGTTCAGCAAAACCGGCTGCCATGGTGTTTTCAAGCTAACTTCAGTAAAAGCCAAGCAAGCTTGAGTATACTGTTCAAATTTGGTTTAACACAATCAGTTTTTAAATCTATTGAATGGAATTTTTAAGACAGGGCCTATCAACTTTGATAGATGAACTCAAGCAAACTTTGCTATGACTGGTAAAGAAAGAGCTGCCCCCAGCTTGCTCTCCTGCCCTTCTCCTGAAGGTCAATTGTTTTGTTGCAAAAGCACTGGAAACCAGTAAGCATCTACCGCATATCTGTTTTCCTTAGCACCAACCCACCCTTTTTAGTGTCTTTGGTTAAGGTGTTGAGCTCAGCACTGCAGAGCCTGAGCAATAAACACGTTTCCTTCTTCCATCTGTATGTGGAGTCAGTGTTCTTCAGGAGGGCAGCAAAGGAAGACAAATGTGGATGAGAACTGCTTAAGTGGCTAAATAATTCAGAGTCAATCAGCCTACAAGCTGAAAGAAGAATGGGTAAATGACAAGTTAGCATTTTAATTCATAGGAGGCTATACACTAATTTATAGGGTACACTGGTGAGCTATTTTCAACTGGGAAGTGCTCTACAGGACTGTCTAAATGTAACAGTGGCAAGCCTGAGAAAATAAACCTGTAAATCAAACCCAGCACTTTTTCAATAAATAAAATAAAATGAGGGAGAAAGCACATTAGGGAAAAAGAGATGCAACATGTTTCTGAGAGATTTGCTGTTCCAGTTACATTCTTGTAAGACAGAAAGTGTTTTAAATTTAAAGATCCTATCCCTGAATTTTGGATCAAATCATGACAATACTGTTTTCTGTGAGACCAGATTTTTTTTCATGTCAGTGAAACGAATTGATAAACACTGTTAAGAAAACCTTTCAGAAAGCACTGAAAATAAATTTGACAGTATGCTTTACTTGATATATCACTCATAACCACTCCTTTTTTTCCCCCACAGGTATCACTATTATGGAATTGGCATTAAAGAAAGCAGTGCATACTACCACTCTGTGTATTCTGGTAAAGGCTTAACCAGGTATGGTAACATAAGACTGAGACTTAGTCAGTGAAGGTCTAACTTTAACCTTCCCTTAGGAAGGTAGCTGTAGGACACTATTTTTTGTCAATACCAGAACTAGTATTGCTGCATATCTCAGTGTCTTGTATTTCTTTATGTAAGTAGCAGTTTGCTCTCTGAAGACACTGATTTTGTTTTAAAGGGTCGATCCAGACCTTTTGCTAATGACTTCCAACATGGCCTCTCCACACTCAGTGTAGATCTGCACCAACTTGTCACAGCAATATGTTCCATTTTGTGTGAGGCATCAAAACACCATTTCCAGAACACTTGTATCATATTGTTTGCTTTTGAGTCACCCTCTGAGTTCTTTCCCCAGGACAGCTTTCCATTATGAAATGTCTGTAGAATGGTGTGAAGCTGACACCTGTGGGGCAGGAGGGAGGGGTCAGTGTAGATTAATATTTACAGGTCCTTTGACTAGCTAATATCAGTTTAAACCTAACCCAGGAAGCTCTAATTATATTTATTTTAGGGACAGCTAGCAGGATCAATACATTACGATAGCTGCCTGTTGGTTTGCCAGAGATTAATAGTTTGCAAAACAAATGTCTCTGTTCACATATGGCTTGAACGATGGCTTTCATTGTCTACAGCAGTGTGTCTGTATTAAGTGGGTATTCTGAGAAAGGAAAGGGATAAATGAGTTTATGATTGCATATAGAAAATTCAGCTGCTGGCAAATGCAGGTTATATCCAAAGACACTTTTTCCAAACAATCTGACAAGTGTAAAAATTGATTGCAAATGATGTCTAAAATGAAGGATCTCTCCACTGAAGATTTTAAGGTGTAATAGATTGGAATATACTTTTTTCTTGTCCAATATTTATCCAGAGCTGTGGAAGTGTTGCTGGTACCCAATGAGATGAGGTTCTTTAATAATATAGAGTTATCGTGAACAAATTGCTCATTTAATTGGCTAAAAGACAGTTATTTTCATTTAAGGGAATACAATCACTCTTAGTCATTAGTTTTAGGTCAGCCAGTGCCCTTTTCACGTAAAGCTCTGTCTTTACAGAATCTAGCAACAATGAATACAAAGAAAGTGGAGGCACTACAAAATTCGCCGCAGCTGCATTTCCAGCAGTATACACTCACATAAAGATGGCATAGATAATCTCTAAGATTTTCAGGAGTACTCACTAGATTCACTAGGTAGGAACCTTGTCTTTGTGTAGGAATTGTGCTCTCATGTATGAGAAGTTGAATTGTTCAGGTCCAGCACTGAAACTGCCTCCCTAGCTGATTTAGAACAGAAGCTCAAATGCTCATTTTGCAGCCTGGTTGGATTTTTCTGTATGAAGAGAATGATGCAGTAGCCTGGGGTTAAGAGCAAGCTTCTGGGTAAGGAAAGAATCAGGCAGTGTAGGGATTCAAAATTGAGAGTTAATCTTCCAGTTGCTGGCTGCTGTAGATAAGGATCCATCATAAAATCTCTCCTTTGACGTCTATTCTTATAGGTGAGCTATACACATGGTTCCTGGATTAAGCCTGAGGGAGAATTAGGCAGTGAAAATATAAGGGTTGATAGTGGTATTAGATCATACTATATCTGTGCACAAATATAGGCATATGGAGGCCTTTACCACAAGGCTTACATGTTAGATGGCAGCTTGTGAAAAGATTAAAAGGGGCAATGGGGCTCACTTCAGATGCCTAAATATAGGCCTCTACTGCTTATTTAAAACTAAATTGTTACTTGTGTATTAAGATTTAGGTAATAGAGCTGAGTACAATAGTCCTTAAATGTAGGGCTGCAGATGCCTGAATCCTTAAATTCCACTGTAAATTTGACCTCCCAGTTTATTTAAATATCAAACATTGCACTGTAAAAGCATACCTAACATGCTAACACCAAAAATCATTAGTATCCACAGCACTGTGTGAAGGGTAGCGTTAGGTAGCAATTAAGACTCTGAAGGAACAAAGTTAGCAGATGCTGCCTCATGTTTTTGCTGTATATTCTGTGCATATTTTGTGGCACATGTGGAAATCCACTGTCCATAACAAATACATTAGCTATGAAGGTAATAATTTCCATGTTGTAATTCACTGAGTGATGCCTTCTTTCATACTTACCTATCAACAATCAAGGGAATTCTGCAGGTAACATGTACTGGATCATCACATGGTGGGAGCTGTCAGGCACCTGTGCCTGGCCTGGGTGGGACAACTGCTCAGGCTCTGGTTTTCTATCCTGCCAGCAAAGCATCTCAACAGCCTGAAATCACAATATTGCTGCTAATAATTATAAGACTTCATGTTGCCTGTAGTATCTTATCAGTTGACAACTAGCAGAACGGAAAGTAACAATAATCAAACAAATCATTCTACTGATCCATTAGAATCTCTCTAATTACACATTGTCTGGTTTAATAATTATAATTTAAAAACTGTGCTTTCTAATTTTTGCACTGAAGAGTTGCCTAATTGTCCAATGACTTCACTGGGAGTCTCTCAATTGGCTCCTTAATAGGACATACACACTATACAGCAATACATTTTTGCCAGTTAATGAATCTTTGATCTCAGAAATACATTTCACCTGCATCCAAATAAGGCTGTGGTGAAAAAGAACAGAAAATCACTATGATTTCTTAATTTTCCTAAGAAAATTAAATAATAGATATTTTTTTTCTAGTTCTAATTTCCTCAGCTGTATCAAAGATTTTTTTTGTATTTCCTGGTAAAGACCTTAAGGACTCACACTTATGCTTCCCTTTTGCTATTTATGAAGTTACAAAGATCCAAAGAAAAATCTAAACCTGTATTTTATACTTGACCATTTAGACAGTGATCCAAATCATTATGTTTTAGAAGTAGTTGTCCTGACATCCTCAGGCATTTGCAAATCAATAGAAGTGGGAAAAAAAAAAAAAAGCATTATTTTTATTGTAACTACATTTTGAGGAATGTGATTATTTTTATAATTGATCTATTTTATATGTATTTATATCTACAAACTCTAAAAATGTTGTTCTTATGAAAAAATCACAACATTTGTTTATGTTCAAAGGTTCTCTGGAAGCAAGTTAAAGAACGAGGTAAGGGTAGTTTGTTTCCTTTCACTTCTGTTATAAACAAAATATATGATCTGTGGTTTTAATTTCTTTGAAAATTACAATAGCATTTTAATTGAAGATTAGGCTGTGTAACATCTCTTTTTCATGAGCTGAGTATTTGCTCCTCTGAATATTCAAAGAAAAGTAAGATTGGAATGCGTCTTCTGAGGTTCCTGTTCTGATCCAGTTCCCCATAATCACAGAGGTTCATTAATAGACCCTCTTAAGCAAAGGATCAAGCTCAATCTTATTTTTTTTGTATCCATAACTTTGGCTTTTTCGTAATCTCATTTATCTGGTTGGAAGGCAAAAGATGGGTTTTTTAATAAACAGAATTGTATACCTCTTGATCAGGATTGTCTGTCTCTATCTTTTGGTTTTGGTGACATTTTCTTGTGGTATGTCTTTTCACTGCTTTAACTTGCTAGATGGAGCAAGCAATACTTTTAAGCACCTCTGATCAGCCTTACAGCCTTTTGCTCTACTTGTTTCCATTTGAATGTCTTTATAGAAAAAAAAATATCATAGAGACTTGCAAATTGCATATCTTCAATTTCTATTAGGTATGTTCCTTCTGATGAACTCTAGAACTATGTTTTTTTTTGTTCTGATTTTGTTTGTTGGGTTTTCTTTGGTGGTTTTGGTTTTGTTTTTTAATCTTTTTATTTCCCCACAAGTAAACTACATTTTCATTACCGTATGCTCTGATATAGTCACTGTCATTCTGGTTACATTCATCCTACAGAATTATGGATTATTGTACATTAGGTTAAGTATTGCTCCCAGGAGTTTGCTTTGACATTGACTTTAACTACCTTGGCATAGCCTGCATGCAGTATTATTAAGCTCCTGAACCTAAAAAACAACATAAAGACATCTCATCCACATTGCCACAGAGAAAAGTCCCTAGCATGCAGATATTTTTGAGGCATTATTAGGAATTGTTTGGGAGACAACTAATTGGTACAGGCCAAAAGAATGCCAGGAGATATTCTGCATAATGCTGTTCCAGCATTGCCTGGGAATGTTTCCTGACACCATTTAGTTTACTAAACTAAATATACCCTCTATGATTAACTGATACACAGAAAGTCTTTCTCCTTTTTCATTTCCAGATAAGCAACTCCTAGCTGACAGCAGGAATTCCTACTGGTCCCTGAAAGTGTAGCTTTGCTCTATTGATTTTCATCCCATTTATTGCTGTTATCTTAAAGCCATCCAGATCTTTCCACATGACCTCTTGGTCTTCCTCTTTACTGATGATTTCATTAGCTCGTATCAACCAATTTAACCTATGAAATATTCAGTGAGATCAGCTCCAAGTCTGGTCTTAGAAATTCTTCAATCCCTTTTCAACCAAGTAGTTTCCCTGTCAATACAACTTGTTAACATTTCAGTTGGAGTCAGTTTCTTAAACTTTTAGCATCCTTGTACTAATCCCAGTTCTCACCAGCATAACTAATGATTTCCCATGTCAAGTATTTTAGTCAGATTCAGATAGATTAGATCTGTTGCATTTTCCCCATTCAGGTAATCATCTATCTTATCAATAAAAGATAGTGTTATGCCATGGGATAGTCCTAGCATGTTCAAGGATTCATGGACACTAGTACAACATTCGTTCTTTCAGAGTTTTGAGATGAGAAATGTTTGGCTCCCTTGGCATAAATTAATGCACATTTACTTTCATCTCTGATGTGACATTCCCCATCTGATTGGGAACTAACAGTCCCATATAAACCCGTTCAATACATTTGTCCTCCCAGGAAAAGAATCACAGAGAATTTGGTGGAAATAAGAAAGAAAGAGTGCTATGAGTTTTTGGTTGTCCAGCTCTGTGTTGTCTGGAATTATTGAGGCAGGTTTAAAAAAAAAAAAAACAAAAAACAATCTTTCATGGTCAAAACATTTTTAACAATCTCAGTATACTGAATATTAGGCAACATACTTTCATAAAAGTGAACAGGTGATATATCCTTATTCATTTGCTTGAAAGTACATGCAATTAGGTATTCCAGAAAGATTTACAATGATTGCGTAAGGTGTAATTCCCAATAGGAACATAAAGACATTGAAAAGATGTTAAAGCACTGATTGTCTAAATATACTGAGTAAATGGCATTTGAATGAACACTTATTGAGTGCCAGGGATACTGTTTACTTCTGGTATGTTTTATCACATTTTCTAGTATTCTCTCTGTACGGGGAGATATCGGCAAATTCTTTTATCTAAACCAGTTAGTGCACCATTAGAGTCTGCATGGTTAATTACTCAGATAATATTACTGTCATTATCTTAATGCTAAATGGTCATTAGAAACAGATGGCATTAAATTGAAAGGGCAAGTGGCAGTGGGTTAAAATATTAAGCCTAGAACTGAGGCACAGTCATTACCATTAGCAAGGTAAAATCGTTGCAGATTGCCTTCTCTTAAAACTCCCACCAGCATCACTGCCTTCTTTAAAATGAACTAATCCCTCTTAATCAGAACTTTTCATATATTTCATGGGTAATTAAATAATAAAATCATTAAGATTACTCCTGTTATTAAAAAAGAAAAAAACAAACCTCCTGGTACTGATAGGCAACTATAACACCACAAAAGTATCGACAGGAAGAACTACTAATGTTTCTACACTTCTTCAATTTCTTTGACTTAAGAGTTTTATACATATTTGAATAGTAGATAGGGCAGTCAAAGTGTGTTTGCATAGTGTATGCTTTGATTCCTTGCTATCTCTTTTGGCAGACATTTCACCCTGTGAAAATAGGGAGATACATATATGGTGAATAAGTCAGTTACAGTTATAGTTTTCTGAATGCAGTATTTGAGAGAATCTCCCTTGAAACTGGCCTCTAATTCACGAGTCAGCTTTTATAGGGAAATACTCCCTTTGCACACTTTCACACTATGTGTTATACTATATACCTATTATTTCCACTTCAGTGAAATCTGACTGTATGCAAAGGGGTAGGAAAAGGTCACTTCAAGTACCCTTCAAATGTCTTTTGCATGGTTATATATCCATCCATTAGTACAAAGGGAATCTGCACAAATGTAATGGATTTACTGCAGGTATATGCAGAAGACATCTCAGGCTCTGCACACTGTCTTGATATAGAAAGTGGGTGGGCTAAAATAGAACCAAGTTTTCAGCCAAATAGTCTTCTCTGGGTTTGAATGCCACTCTATGAGAATAAGTACAATTCCATCAGTAAGGACAGAATCAGAATACAGAATTTATTGCTTCTCTTGAGAATGAGGGTTTCATCTTAATTATATCATTTGAGAGCTTACTGAGTATAATGTGGTGTGCATTATAAATATAAGCATGGTAACAATGTACCATTACAGAACATTATTGCTCAGCTTTACTGTTAAATAGACTAAATCAGATTCTATGCAAGTATTAGGTTAGGAGTCTAAATAAGGGTTGATTTGCAGTATGTTGCTTAGCAGTCAGTGTCCACATATACAAGGCAACTTGTTGTCTTACCCTTCAATTCCATCTCTCCAAAGGTTAGCATCTAATAATTATTCAAGATATTTTTTCAACCTGTCGCTAGTACAAGGTGTGTCTACAATATTTCAGATGTCACAAGCTGAAGCGGCTTAAGAACTCTAAGAACTGAAAGAAACTCAACAGAATTTAGCATAATTCAGGAGGAATTTAACTTGTACCAAGGGCAACATTGACTGTGTCTCAGTAATAACAGGAGAATACTAAATGTCCAGGAGTATTGTTCTTACTGATATATGAAACTGGGGCTCCATGTCAAGTCTGACACAATCACAAAGAGATCTATAATAAATAATTATATTTTAAGTGTCCATAGACCTAACTTACCATCACATCCATAACACTATAACATATTATCAAACTTTATGACAAACTAAAATAACTGTTGCTGTAGTAAAACAGCAGAAGCCACTATTGCCATGCTATCAGAGCAAGAAGAGAGTGGGGAGAGCAATAATATCTCCACTACTCTAGATCCTTCTGCTAGATCCTTCTCTATGAGGGTATAAGAGTCTCCATGAGGGTAGGACAGTTCACACTGTAGAGAAAAGAATCTTTTACTTTTTTAAAGTTTTTAAACATAGATCAACCCAAGGATTGTAGAATTACACAAAGTAATGTAGTTTAAAGGCTGCATTACTCTGAAAACTGCATTTGGTGGAGTTTAGATCTGGCACATATTTATTTACCTTGCTGAGCTGGAAGTCAAGTCTAGATATGCATCGATATTTTGAAAGACTATTTGAATGTAAATATTCGGGAATGTTGAGAGGTTTGTGAGATAATATGCAACTTAATTTAGCATGAATTTCTGGTTTCAGATGAATCTCTATTGGTTATTTTGATGTTCCTGTTTTTCCCTTCCATTTCAGGGTGGTTTCACTCGTAAATATTCTCTGAGTTCCAAAACTGGGACTCTCCTCCCAGAGTTTCCAAGTGCTCAACACCTTTTGCTTCAAGGGTGCATTTCTAAAGACAAGGTAAAATGTGAGCTACTTCTCTTTTGACTTACAGATCGAAAATTGCCACAGAATGTTTCTTCGTATCTTAGCCTTTGAGGTATTGACATGAAAGAGCCAGAAATGTCCATAATCAAACAGAGGTGACTGATTTATAGAGGGGGCAAACCTTTACTAACACCAATTAACTGGCTTTCCACTGGAAAGGTGGTTGAATTATTTACCTATTAACTGACCTAGTATTTTACAAACTGATGGTATGTAAGAATGGGAGAGCAAAACAAACAAATAACTGAGAGTTGTATTCATTCCAAATGTCTTTGGTTTTAAGGTAAATTTTGTTCTGATTAAATCAGAACAAATAAATCACAACAAATAATTAGAGGAACTTTGCTCTTTTTGATTGTTTGAAAAGAGGCTGTGAAAGTCTGAACATATATTATTTTTTCTTTAATTAGTAAAGTTTTATTCCCAAAATCAATACTTAGTATTGCTCATCTGAAAAGTAACTGTTCTGTTAGGAATATTACTGTTATATATTTTATGTCTTTGATTCCTTGCCTGTGTGCTACGTTTGTGTTATTTCTGGTCACATTACAGGCTGCTACACCACTGAACTGTGCTTAGAAACCTTTTGATACACATTAAGAACTCTCCAATTTAGCCCCCAGTAAAGGTCATGATGGTGGCTGTCTTGAGAAATGTTTCTTTAAAGCTTTTTGGTTTATGACACCTTCCTCTTAAGTTTGATCTCTGAAAGTCATGAAGCTGAGGATTCCTGTTGTGAGGACTGAACAAAAGGAGCCATCTGTAAGACAGACAGCTAGAAATCTTACAGTTCCTAAAGAAAACACAAAAATCAGTGTACTCAGCAGTGTGCATCAACTTTGCTATAGTCTCCATCAAAGAGTTGACATTTCTCATATATACAGCATTCTTGTAACATTTAAATCTGAGGAACATTTGAGATTCCATGTAGACCCAACACAACAGTGTAAGCAAAACTGAATTCCCACAATGAAGAAAAAGATGCAACTCATTTTATCTTCATTTTTTGTATTGAAGCATTTAATTGCTCTGATGTTTGAACAGATGATGGGAGGGCCCAGCAGAGCTTTGCAGATGACTGTCTGTGGGCAAACTCATGGAATTATGAGAAGACTATGGGAAGAGAGATGAATTCGTGTGTGTCTCCCACTCCCTTTCCTTCCTGCTTTTAAGAACTTGCATGTAACTGAAATCTCTGGGGAATTAGTAAATGTAGCAGTCAGCATTAAAATAGATTGATAATTTCTTCATTTTATGTTTCTGAAAAAACCTTATGTGAAGCTTTAACTTCCATCAACCCCTTAAGAAAGAATATAAAAAATATTCTTGAATCTCATGCTTTGCCTGTGTTTTTCAAAGATAAATAATTACAGAAGTAGATATGAAAGTCAGCAAGGTCTTTTTTCAATGAAATCTGTATGCTAAACTTACTGAAATAAGGTGATACCAGGTACATTTGAAACCTGGTATTGGTTTGCCGGATAAGTTCACAAGCAGTGACAAACTTTCTGTGTTATTGGACCATAAGAATGGTTTTGCTGGCATTTTTCTTAAGATACTTTACAAAATTTTTTGGTTTACAATCTAATAGAGATTTTAAATTTTACTATTTTTTACAAAGTCTTGTAATACCTCTGAAGAGTTATTAAAATAAGGGAACCCTCTACTCAGATAAATTATCCCAATGAGATGAAAGGGAGCTTTGCTTTTTAAAGTTCTGTTCATGTAAAGCAGTGATTAAACTTTGACCAAATGACTGGCAGCTATTTTCTCATTTGTCTAACCAGATGATGGCTCAGAACACTCATAGACGCCTATAGTAGCCTAATGATTAACTTGCCCTACTCTTTGGGATTAATCTTAGCTTCAGAAAGGGGAATTTACTTTGCCATCTCACTGACTAATCTAGGTATTGCCTTACTTTGATACCCACATTTTCACAGTCTCAGATGTTACATTTCTGACAGCAGCATCAAGACTCAAAGATGACAATAAAATCTGGAGTGATGTCCTCATTACTTCTGGATATACAGGCTGCCTATTCGTGCATATGAATTGTCATGCAATCTATATTCTATATTTAAATGCTAACTACAGAAAGCAGAAATCTACATCACTAGCAGTAAATGAGAGAGCTAAGAAACTGTTTAATCTTTCTTTCTTCCAAAATAGGTAGATACTCTTATCATGATGTACAAGACACACTGTCAGTGTGTCCTTGACAATGCAATTAATGGGAACTTCGAAGAGGTAAGGTTGTTTGAACACACATTCTTGGTATATGTGCATAGGGAACCAAGAAAATGTTACTTATGTTTATGAATCTGGTTCCTACTCCTTTAGATTCAACACTTCTTATTACATTTTTGGCAAGGAATGCCAGACCACCTTCTTCCTCTACTTGAAAATCCTATCATTGTTGACATCTTCTGTGTTTGTGACTCAATACTGTATAAGGTAAGTTAAGCATTTAGCTTCAAGGGTACATTAAAGCTTTTGCTTGTGTAAAAACAGCATTGAAGTTAGAATAACAGGATGCTGTGGCTGCTTTCTGCCTCTGACTTGTGTAAGTCAGGAAGGATTCAGTTGAAGTCATGGAATTTGGTGCATATAAAAGCTGAAGTCTAGCCTCAGCTCTGCTGAACACTTGTTATGTGACTACAGGCAGCATAGTAATAGTGAAATCCTGAACTGCTTGCTTGGCTGCTTCACTGACAAGGCTAAATTAAGCCTGAATGGAAACTGAAGCCTTGTTTTTACTTAAAAGATTAATCAGGTTAGATATAAAGAAGTTCTTTACTGTAAGGGTGGTGAGGCACTGGAACAGGCTGGCTAAAGAAGTGGTAAATTCTCCATCCCTGACAATGTTCAAGGCCAGATTGGACAGAGCCTTGGGTGACATGGTCTAGCATGAGGTGTCGCTGCCCATGGCAGGGGGGTTGGAACTAGATGATCTTGAGGTCCTTTCCAACCCTAACTATTCTATGAGTCTATGATTATTGCAATTTCTACCAGCAAAGACAGTCTGTGGCTGATCAGTGAGGTAATTCCACACTCAGTTATGCTACTCACAGGTTATGTCAGGCCAAGGCTTTATGTTACAAGCTGGAAGCAATAGTGGATAAAGATATTCCTGCCTCTCCTGCCTGCTACACTTTATTTCTGTTCGTATGCTGTTGAATGTACCAGTAAAACTGCTGCAGTCTGAACATGCTTGCGTTTAGAAAAAGCTATGGAACATTAGTTTAGCAGAGGTTTTGTGCCATATGCGTTATTTGATCTAGTTAAGAGTATGATCACAGAAATGGTCAGCATGATCAGGGGACTTTAGCATCTCCTGTATGAAGACAGGCTGAGCAAGTTGTGGCTGTTCAGCCTGGAGAGGAGAAGGCTGCATGGAGACCTCATAGCAGCCTTCCAGTATCTGAAGAGGCCTATAAGGATGCTGAGGAGGGACTTTTCATTAGGGACTGTAGTGATAGGACAAGGGTAACAGGTTAATGCTTAAACAGGGGAAGTTTAGATTGGACCTGAGGAAGAAATTCTTTAGCATAAGGGTGGTGAGGCACTGGAATGGGATCCCCAGGGAAGTTGTGAATGCTCCATGGCTGGTGGTGTTCAAGTCTGGGTTGGACAGACCCTTGGGTGACATGGTTTAGTGGGAGGTGCCCCTGCCTGTGGCAGGGGGGTTGGAACTAGATGATCTTGGGCTGCATCAAGAGGAGAGTGATCAGCAGGTTGAGGGAGATGATCCTGCCCCCTCTACTCTGCTCTTGTGAGACCTCACTTGGAGTACTGTGTGCAGTTCTAGTGTCCACATCATAAAAAGGACATGGAACTGTTGGAACAAGTGCAGAGGAGGGCCACGAGGATGATCAGGGTACTGGAGCACCTCCCCTAT
>JASSUY010043114.1:0-33075 GCA_032466535.1 Forpus xanthops | reverse complement strand
GGGAAGGGGGAGAGTCTTGTTGGTAAAATGGCAAGCATCAACCATTACTCTCCATAGAAAGCTGGCATATAACTGTAGCAGAAAAGCGAATAATACCTAAAGATCCCTCCAGGAAATTGTCCTGTTGCTGCTTTTTTTTTTTTCACATTAAACACCAAGAGACATTTTTCACTGATCACTTGCAGAAATTATACAGAACTTAAAGGACCCAGAGAAAAATACGATACCAGAGAAAAGTAGCCTTTTTTTAATGAAAATGATGAATTGCATTTCCTTAAATCACATAGCAATTCAAACTCTTACGATTTGTAAATAACAGTTGCTGTGTTTGGAACGTACAGAGCTTTGCGCACGTGTACGAGCTAAGGATCTGTCTTGGTGGATTTTAATCCCTCCTGAGAATCTGGCTCCACTTAATATGAAGACGGTTTCCCTTTACCTATTGCTTAATGTGTAAAGATCAGAGTTGATGGACATTTCTTCCCTTCAGAAAAGGACCTTGTAAATTCCTTGCATACCTTTTTACAAAATGGGCACAGATCAACAAAACTTTTCATGTGAACTTGTTCTCTGTTTTCTCAGAACAAAATCCTTTAAACTCACAATATGCCTTATGCTTATCTGTCTGCTTATATGATTCAGAGGTTGTAAAGTTGGGAGGTTTTTTAGTTCATTTTGAAGGTGGATACCGTACAATTGTCTTGTGTACTTATCTCCTGAGCATCTGCTTAGAAAATAAAACAGCATGCCATTTTGACATCCCAGAAAGAACTATAAAAAGTCTGTTGCTATGTTTAAATGCCTACACTCAGTTGCTATAGCAATAAAAATATCAAATTTTGTACGAACTGCATAGTGCATTACCAGCCCTTTCTGGGTCAGAAGATTGTAGGGCTGAGAATATGACAAAGGTGCCAGCATATTAGTGTGGAGTTGCCACAGATTTCCAGGTGGCCTGTGCTGTTATTTGTGTGCAAAATGCAAAATATGTCCAACTCTATAAATCCCAGAGTGGATGCGTCAAAGGAGAATGTTGAATCCCTTCTAATTCATTTTTTTTCTTCATGACTTGTGTAACAGTTCAATACTTTGAGCAACTTCCCATTTGTCTGCAGGCGAAGTTGCTGAAAACATTGATCTTTCTCTAAACTCTTGCAGTCCCATAATATCAAGTGTGAAAATTGGCATACAGAATGCATTGGACTGTGTCACTCTCTAACATTACCGGAGTCATTCTGAAATGCCCTTGTTGCTGAGGCAGCTATGGGAAACCTATCAAAAGGAAAAGAAATAGTAGCTAATGGATTCCTTAACATCTCTCTGGGGCTCGAAGCACTGAATGTTGAATTACTTCTTGAAGAGAGCAGGAAATTTAACTTCCTTCATAAAATATAACAAGTAATGGAAGGCATGTTATTTTGGTAGCTGTGCGTTTTCTTAAAGAATTGAATTGTTACTTCAGGCATCTCTATGCCTTATTCTGTCTTCTACTGAGGAACAAGTTAGGGAAAAAGAATTGGAAAAAAAGGAACCTTGTTTGAAAGCAATATAACTGCTCTGTTCCCTTTATTCCTGCTTGCTTGAAGAATCCTCAAGGTTCAAATGAGATTGGCTCATGCTACATAGCAGTGTATGGTTCAGTTTGAATATGGTAATGCAGAACAATCACATAATTATTGCAAGCGCTTTCCTTTAAGTATGCTTTGGATTCTAATGGAGTTGTCTGCTATCGAGAATGTACCAGTTGTAGAAATACCTTTTTTTTTTTTTTTCAGGTTGTGATCAGTGCTGCTGTTCAAGGGTCCTTATGCTGGTAAACATAGAGATGAGGGGATTTAGATGAGGGGATTCTTAGAGGCACTGTGGTACTCTGTAGTTTGAGGGCACTCCTAAATCCTCTAATATTTCTAAGTATTTTTGAGCTACTTTAGTTTTGTAAAAACTCTGAATAAACTACTACAATGTACAAGGCTTAAAGTTTTTCCTGAAACAAGAGTTGAGATGCTACATAGTAGCACCCTCTCTCATTTCTACTACAATGTAGCTTGTATTTGCAACATCATTACAGTATTTTTATATACTGAATTTTGAGTATTTAGTGAATTAAATTTTAATGTTTCAATTTTGCTTTTAACTTTTGAGAAATTTGACATTTTGTAGCTTTAGAGCTGCATTTTCAATGCATGTAGCAGCATGTGTCTTTCACAACCTCTGTGTGGATTCTTTGTTTACTTTCCTGCTCAACTGTTCTGTGTGGAGCACTGGAAAATCACTTTCCAAATGGTTTTATTCTGAACAGGACTGAGAGTAGATTTGGTTTGGTTGTTTGGGGTTTTTCTAACAGAACTCATAGAAGAGTCCAGGTGTGAGATCCATGAATATTTATTGACAGTTGTTTGTTACAATTTTCTTAGAATTCCAATTATTATCTTTTAGGTCAAGCTCTGGAGATGCTCTTGTGGTTACACACAGTGTGCCTGTGAAATTAGCACATCTATACTTCATTCACAATATTGTAACTTTTACTGTTTATAATTTGTAGTTATATGAATAACCAAATTAGGGATGAGAAGAAGACAATGGGAGGAGATGTGTGAAAATCATCAACTGCAACTTTTATCTTTCATGAAACTGTCAGGTACCTGAAATACAGAAACCTGATTTTCCTTAGAACTGTCCTCAGCAAAATTGTTATGACATCAATTTATTCTATATTTCAAAGCTATTCTATACAGTCTCTGTTTCTGACGCTGTACTTCTGAAGTTGCATCTGCCATGGAAATACGAACTGACTGATATTTCCTGGGTCAGCTTTTGCTAAAGCTGGTCACCAGTTTCAAAAACTATTACGGTGCAGGAGATGAAGAGGGAGAACAGATAACATAGCTGCATAAGTTTTTTTCAAAGAATAAAGAGTTATATGGCTATTGGTTAGGGATACATTTCCCATTATGTATTGTCCACTAGCCTTCTTTAAGTGTTAGCTATGCATTTATTCTTTGCAAAACCTATTTTTGGTCTTGATTTCCTTGGGATAAAAATCGTGCTGTTATTCTGGTTGTCAGCCAACTACCCTTTCCCCTTCTTCCCTGCCCTCCCTTCATTCCCTCTTAGTAGCCTTTGAACTTACCCAACTTGTTGAATTTGACAGGAGAAGATCTCAAAAGTGTTAGATTCCTACAAGTGAAAATCAGTGGCATGGTAAAAGAGGAGAGACCCAGCTTTGGGCTGCTAAATGGGAAAGGCTCCACTGTGAGCTGATATTATCATTGATTCTGCTTGGCCTGCCAGCTGGCAGCCTGGCATGTGTGAAGCTTAAAACCAGTCACCGCAAATGCTATCTCTTGTCCCTCTAGACTGTCAGGAAACTGGGAGACAATTGAGCTTGTTATGAAGGAGATAAGATATAAAATCATTAAAATCAAATACTTAAAGAGACAGTTCTATTAGCTCAGCTGCTTAGAAAGAACTTGATTCTTAATGTAGAGAGACATAGGTTGTGAAAGTGTCTGTTTATGCACTGATAACTTTATTTTGGAAAACTTCTGCGCATGTCTTGGAAACAACATGTGATTTTATGCTGATTTCTAATAGTTAGTGGCAGTCCATATGTTTGACTTCTTCCAAAGCAGTACAGAGCACTATTAGGATGTAAAACAGATCCTCATCTATTTTGCAGACTTTTCCATCAAGGCTGCAGTGCCTAAAGGGAAAAGATCAGAGGTTTCTGCAGTCATTTGGAACAGGCTATAGCCTCTTCTTAGTATGCTCTTCAGGCATGTTAGTCAGGCTCATGGGAATGTTGTTAGTGGACAGGTTCTTCCCATGGTGAATAAATGTCAGCTGTCTGGGTAGAGGCAGCCATTCTGATTCCCTTATGCAACAGATGATTTGAAGTTCAGCCAGGGAGAATACAGTAATAGCTAGAGAGAGCAGCCCTCATCTGCTTTATGGTCATTTGAAGAAGGCAGCTGAGGCTCAAGAATCTGTTCCCAGAAGATTTCCTTGCATCTGAAGTAGTTTCTCCACTAGTGATGTCCCTTTGTGCATACACAAGGTCAGTATGCAAGCTTGAAGGTTGATGAAACTGCAGGAGTTGCACATCATGGGCACTGCTCACTTGCACCTTCTCCTTTAGGTGCCCTTTTTAGTCATCTGTCATATATGTAGGGTTTTTTTCTTGAAAATATGCAACAAAATACTGGACTCCTTCTCTGAAGATTACTCAGAGTAATAGTTCAGGTTTATGGATCAGATCCAGGTTTATAAATCAGATCATGTATACCACCGTGATTGCATGCCTTTTAAAAAGCATTGGGAAAACCAGAAACACTATTCAGATGCTCACAAAACCAAAGAGAGATGGTGATTCTGTTAAAGACCTCCCCCTTTGACTTCCTTCATCTCACTTTCAAATTGTTGAAGTTAACTTCAGTAAAAAATAGCAGAATATGATCTCATTTGTTCTTAAGCAAACTGGCTACATACTTTATTTCTGTTAGTTCACTGGTTAGTTATTCTGTGATTATTTGAAATAAATTAACCTGTAGTAACGTACTGTTTTATAGCTTGATCATCTGCTTGGGATTTGTTTGTCTTAAACAAACAAAAAAGGCCCTCTTCTGTCTAGATAACATTAAATTTGTTTCTTTTTATGTGTAAAGCAGGCAAGTCCTGCCTACAGTATTCCAAACATCAGCCTGCTGAATTTTCAGTATGTTTTCTTCACTTGTGCTACAGGGCATTATGCTGACCATGGCGATATCTAACTTTCTGATTGCATTCAACATTTTGTTTATTTTACTCGAAAGAGTTGTGCTAATTTCTCATTGGTGAAATTGACAAAAATCACTTCTTAATATATGTCAGATATGTCAGTCTTTTTTTTTTTATTGTTGTTGTTGATTACATGTATGTTGATCATTTGCTATTTTTTAAAAAGTAAGTGCTACTTCATAAGCAAATTTTAATTAAATTCTTCATTAAAATAGTATAAAAATTCTAGATGAGAGGATATGGAAAACTAAGAAAATATTTATATAACACATTGCACTACTGAGGCCAACAATGGTAGCTTACTGGCTGTAAAAATGTTAATCCTTTGCAGTTCCAGAAACTTAAGTTAATGAACTAGAAGATAAAGATAAAAATTATTGGATTGCCTAACTAATAACAGAAAGCTGTATTTTTGTCCATAACTTTCAAACATAATTACCTCTGAGTTCAGTGCTCCATCTAGATGGATGCAGAAGGATGGAAGTTACATCATAAAACCCAGTTGTAACTATGCATTCTTGCTAACTGGAAGTGCAGTATGGTTTGGGTATGTGACGTTTATTTTAGAAATGTAGAACAGACAGTCAATGCTCAATAATGTGATGAGTTTTACCATAGTGAATTTAATAATTAGAACCTATCCTGAAGCGGTATTACACTATATCAACATCTGATAAACAGTTCAGATGAGAGGTAAGATATAGTGGCTGACTTAAGAGCATTGGGGAACGATCATTGCTTCTTCACAGTGATAAATCTTAGCTGCATTAGTGAGCATTTATTAGGAAAAGCTGAAGAATAGTGTGGCTAGTTTTTTGAATGTTCTATGTTTCTTAAATAAGTCTTCAGAAAAACAAGCCTCCAAAAACCTCAACTTTCCCAAAATATTTGCTGGATATAGTGAAAGGTGTGCTGTTATACAGTGAAAATATACACTGAAGAACCAGATCTCTTTATTAGTTCAGAGCTGAACGGTTGCATCCCTCGTTTTCTTAAACACACTGTTCTAGTATTTTCTGCTACATTTGCACTAAGAATTATTTAAATTGGTGATATTTCAATGTTCTGCTCAGCTATGAAGACTGTGTATGTATGAATGCAAACCGATTGAGCATGGTTTCAATATACTGACCTCCCTAAGCAATATTAATGCATCATAGTAAGGGTTACAAATACGAAGCTTTGTGGAAGTCAATTGAGCAAATAATTCTGCCAGCCTTTGCAGGATAAATTGACTACAAAATTTATGTGACTTACTAGTGCCTGATTTTTGGCTTGATATAGTTGCAGAAATACAAAATAAGACAGAGTATGAACCCAATGAGTAAACTAAATAGAATATCATTACTCCACTGCTGCAAAAAAATGAGGAAGAAATACTAAAAGCAGTAATGCTGTGTAATAAAATACTTTGTCATTAAATATTAATGAAGCTCTGCTGTTCAATGTTCAGTTAAGGTACTGGTTTCAGTTAAAATGAGCTATGTGATTGAAATTTGATTTTTTGTTTCATCTTAGTTCAAAAGCATGCTTAACATGCATCTTGAAGTGTTTTTTCTCTCAAATGTATGACAGAAAAATGTGGTACCATTCACCCAGGTTAGCAGACTTACTGTTATGGAAAGTATTTTAGTTATTCTGTTTGTTTATCTTCTAGATTCTGTTGTTTCTTCAGAAAATCATTTCTGTGTTACCTGGATAATGAGAATTTTTTGGGGAAAAAAAAAATTGTAGCTGGCTCTAACCTGAAGTTCAAGTATTTCCTTTACCAAAAACCCAGCATGTTCAGTTAAGTAAATTTATCTTCTTCATTCTGTAAAAATATACTTTTGCTTTTTTTTTTTTTTTTTTTTTCTCCAAGAGGGTTAAAACCAAAAGCCTTGGAAGGAACACTTAGAAATTAATTTGTAGGCTGTAATTAAGTGCCATGGAAATTAAAATAAACATTGTTCTAACTAAGAAGCATTAGCAACAACAAAGAAATTTGTGTTGGAAAAAATCTTTACATGCCTTAGAAACATGTTCAACACAATTTGACATCATCTTATTTACACACATCAAACAATATATTTGCTATTAATATATCTTTAGATAGATCTTTTTTGCATATATATAGACATTATACACCTTGCACATCAAGCTAGTTTGACAAGCGTTGTTTCTTTGTGGTGACTTATTACATATTATAAGGAAGAAATAAAGGAAAGTTGTGAAAAAAAGATTAGTGAAACATACATTGTTTATGAAAAATCTAGTAACTCTATTTGTAGCTTTCTTATTTCTTGCAATTTGTGAGGCAAAACTATGAGTAAGATGGTTTCCTAATAACTTCAGCCTGGGATTTGGCTTGAAGACTAATAGAGAGATAAATTTCCTGGCCAATAAAATTAAGAACTAGGAGAAGAATAGAAGTGCTCTCTCTTTAGACCAGTATCCCTTCCCCTGAAGCGAGTAAGTTATTTGGAAGGTAATCTGAAGTAAGTAATTTCAGGAAAGGAGGTTATCTGAAAAAAAGTTATGTTTATCTCCCTGTGCTTCCCCTGTAGTCAGCTGAGAAGTGGGAGGTTCCTCCAGAGTACAATTCAGAGAGCCGAAATTAAATTCCTAATTTCACAGTAGGATCATAAGTTGACTTAAAAGCAGACAAAAATAGAAAGCAAGCAACCAAGCAGGAAACATAGGGAGACAATATCCTTAGGCTAAAGTGAGTCTCCATGGAAGTTCCCCTTTATACATATTGTCATGCCTTTTAATCTTTTGAAGGCATGTGGTAATATGATAACTTTTATTAAGGATGATGTACAGAATGGAGTAGGTCTGGGCTGTTTTTCTTTTCTTGTTCCTTCCCCCACAGAGAACATCAAATTTGGTGTAACTGCTTTGGGTAGAAACATTTGAAAGAAATCTTAGATAAGTATTTAGCAACTGTATACAGCCATATCCAAATTGATGAATCTTTGAACGAAACCAATATTTTCAGTAGACAAGTCAGAGCAAATATCTGCATTTTCTGTAAGGAAAAAAAATCACTTCCACAGCTCTGTCAGGTTTTGTTTTCTTTGTATCAACTCTAGTAACTATAATAAGACTAATGTAAAGCTAGTGTTGCTTCCATTTAATTGAATTGATAGAGAGATACAAGTAAACAGGAGAAAGGTTCACTAGGGGTGCCAAAGCACACTTTCTAAGGCAAAACTGCAAACATGAGTTTTTCAAGAAGAGTTGAGATGAGACTTTTATTTTCGGATGTTGGAAAAACTTTTTTGTCTTTTGAAAACTTCAATGATGCATTTTTTAATGTGCCAAAGCAAAAGAAAAGTTAAACATCCCTCTTTGCTTTCCTTGAAGAAATTGTCGTCATAGTGATAGAACAACCAAGTTAGACTTTGCTCCTACTTTGTAGCAAGTGTGCATTGGATATATTTTGTTTATGTAAACAAATTTTCTCTTTTTTTTTTTTTTATTTTAGATATACCATATTAAATGCTTGACAGTAAAGTGTTGTGTTTGTATCACAGAAGCTTTGAACTTGGGATGATGATTGAAATTTCATAGTAATTCCTCTCTGGGCCAAAAACAAGAACTGGAATAAAATCTTTTCAAAAGGACAAGGCATACCTATAAAACTGTCTATGGAAGCAATCACACATGGTAGACTGAACTTACATATATTTCCCTTATAGTAAATCTGTTGCTTTAATGACACATAAAAAAATATTTTGTAGCTTAATGAAATGGATTTTTTTTCTCAAGATTATTTCTCTTTACAGCCAAAGAGAAGAAATATGGCAAAACTCTAATGGAAGCAAATAATTTTTAATGAATTAGTGACATGAGGCTAATTTCTATCCTCAGACATGAATTTGCAGTTTCTGTTTTGAGAATGCATGTGTTAAAAAGACCAAGCCCAGCCTTAGTTCCTCTATCAGTATTATGTTAGGAGTGCTATAGTATTGCAGGACAGATTCTCACCACTGAAAAATTTATACTTTGTGTGCTATAAAGGTATAATTCAACCTGTGTTTGGCCAACCTCAGCTGTAGAGGCAGTGAACTTGAACAGTGTACTCCTGTCCAAACAAATTCTATGTAAATACTGGTATTCTATTTTTATCTGTCGTCTCCGGCAATACATTTTAAAAGCTTTATCACCAGGATTTGAAAATATTCGTTCTCAAAGTAAAACTTATGTTTATCTGCTGTTTCATGTGTAGCTACTAGCACGCAATGAGATACATAGCTGAAGTTGTTCTGCAAGGTAACAAGGGCCTTACTAGGCAACAGAACCCACGTATATGGTAAAAGCATGGAAAATTATATCATTTCCTAGAAAACATGTTTCATGTTTCATTACTGGGTTGAAAAAGGAGGCAGTATTATAGCTCCTTACTAGTCTATTATCAGGAGATGACATTTTCTTTCCAAAATATTTATACTGGCTATATCCTGAGTAGTCAATTGAAGCTCTTCTGATGTCGGTAGGTAAGAATTTTACCTTTTTATATTTTAGAAATTATTAATCAGTTTAAGTACCTTAATGTACAATTATTGTGCTTATATCGAGAAACACTCCCCTTATACCACCCCAGAAGACAGATACTTGCTGCTTTCTAGTAACTGTTTTCTGAGTGAAGATAATAATGAAATAGGTATTCAGAGACCACGAATTAAGCATAATGGCTCTTTAAAAATGAAAGTCATCCCTTCTTAGTAACATTTCTGTGCTTGTCTACTGCCAGGATTTGATGTTAGTAAGCTTTCCTTGCTTGGTTCTGTCCTACGGGTGTTACAAGAGGACAGGATGTTGTTGACCCCTAAGTTTAAAGACATGATATTTAACTTAGTGCTACAGTGACTCAGCACAGGGAAAACTTAGATACAAATGAAATATGCTATGAAAAGTCTGTCTTCAAAGCCTTTCTGTAGTGAGTGAAAGCTTTGATTGTGCTTTGATTATGATTACTGGCAAAGAAAGTAGATGACTTACAAAGTTTGATAGACAAGAATTAAAATTAAGTTAAAAAAGAGTTTGCTTTTATCTTATCTCTGATGTTAGAATCTAGCAGTAGAACATGAAAAATTATAATGATATGTATTATGTCTTTGTTATTAAACAATTTCCTTGTGGAGTTTTTCTTATACACTACTTACAGTGTGAAATAACTTTTAGAGTTATAAAATCTGTGGCTGACATATAGTATGTGTAATTTTTTTTCCCAGAATTTGAATACCTTAAGGGGGAAGGCTCTCCACCCTACCTGAGACCAGTCTTTTACATTTCATTGCCTACTGAGATCTGATTTTTATGCTGACTTGAACTAGAAAGAAATTGTTGAGAAAGATATACTTCCAGATTCTGTCTTAGAAAGTTTGATTTATTCCTTTGCACTCTCCAGGTACAGATTCTGTGGGAGAAAAACAGTGGGAGTTGTAACAGCATCTTACAACATTCTCCCAGTTTGTATTACTTGAGAAGAGATTATTTTCATGTTTTTTCTGACTCAGTCACATGTGAGGCATTGGGGGCAGGAGGTACTGTGCAGCTGAGGATATTTGATAGGTAAGGGGATGGCAAAGAAAGAAACTGGTAGGCTATGATAATAAGAATGAAAAAAGACAGAGAATGGCAATAATCCTTTGTGGTCGAGGGGTTTGTAAATTTTTGTGACAGTTTCTCGATCTTCTGGGAGAAGACAGAGAGAAAGAAGATTCTATACAGTTTTGCACCTGTATATCCTTTTAAATAGCATTTCAATCAAATAGAATTTTCTTCATACAGCTATAAATTTGGGAATGTCAATTGGTGTATCTGTAAGCAAATTAGTATATGTATATGTAAGACTGCAAGGTTTGAAAAGTGCTGGCTCACTGTCTTTTTTCCCTGTGAAATCCAGTACTTCTTGGATTCATCATAGAAGAATTCAGCATTTTTGTATGATATCTTAAAGAACTGAAAACACTTTCAGTGGCCTGCCACACAAACAGCCTCTTAAAAACATCTGAAGCTTGTTCATATGCAAGAATCTAAAATGTGACAAAGCAGGGAGATGCCAGACATTCTTCAGACTGAGTTACGTTTACTTCTTCAAGGCTATTTAGGAAACCAGTGCAGTTCCATCTTATGGCAGCAATGTCTTAGTCCTGGCTGTGATCTTAGCATGCATTGCCTTATATTGACTAGAAAAATGGAAAAAACCCAAAACCTTTCTCCCACTACTTTCTTCTCTCTATTGTTCTGTCCATCCCTTCAGCTTTGGTATTTACTCGTAATGGGCATAAAGGAAATTTTTCTCTGTGCAATTTTCTCATAATCAGTTTCTTTCAGAAATGGAACCTGCTTCTACCAGAGGACATTAGAACTGTGTATGCATAAGCAAACCATTCACTTAATCCCACATGAGGATCATGTTTACATTACTCTAAAACTCTTACTGTTTCCAACCAGGTTAGGGCTTTCCAGATCCAGAGGTTGTATAATTAATTACCACTGTACCTCTCCTCTGGATGCCACTAATCTGCTTTCAGATCTGCTTATATGCTCTTTTTGCAACTTTCTGTGATAAGAAATTTAATTATTTAATTATGTACTGTTCTGAAGGAGCTTCTTTTGTACTTAAACTATTGCCTTTTAACTGCTTTTGGCATTCTCATCCTTGTGTATTAAAAACTGTGAGCAAATAATAGCCCACCCTCTCCAGTTTGTCTGTAGCTTTCTAAAATTTCTGTCCTCTTTGCTTTTTCAAGTTGAAGTGCTTTAGGCTTTTTTTTTGTGTGGAGGCATTTTGCATTTTCTTAAAATTCTTTCTTCTATGTAATTTTTGTTTTTGTGTTGTGCTTTTTTTTTTGCTTTTTTTTTTGCTTTTTTTTTTTTTTTTTTGAGATAGGATGAGAACTGTTTTGAAGATCTGGGAACAATATGATCCTACTCTGTCTTGTTCTCAGTTATTTATTACTAATTCATAACATTTTTGCATTTTGGGCTGCTGCTGAATGCTATTTTCAGAGAACTATCCAAAATTACTTTGATATCACTCCTGACTGGTAAAATGTAACGATGAGCTCTGACTTAGCTAAGTGCTTTGATTTGCACTTTTTAGCAATGTATTTCACCTGTCATTTTATCATTCAGGTGATATCCCATAAACTGCATTGACTGGCTTTCAATCTTTTTTGTCCCATCTCATCTTTAATCAGCTATATACACGCTCTTTTACAGATTCTTCATACCTATGTTGAACATCACAGTCTATGTGGAAGTGTAATCTCTGCAGCAGAAAGGCAGACTTCCAACTCCTACCCTTTATTTTCTACCATAAGTTGCAAGAGGCCTTTCCCTCTTGTACTGTGACGGTAGTTTTCTTAAGATACTTGGTAGAGAGCTTTGTCAAAACCTCCCTTTGAAAATACATTTTGCCTTTATTAAAATGCTTAATGATTTGGTAAAGAAGTGTGATGAAATAACAAATTTTGGAATGCTGTACAGCCCTATGTTATTGTATCATTCTCACATCAGCATCTATTTAGTAACAGAAATACTAATTTTTATGTAGGCCAGTTATCATCTTCAAGTTAGTTAAAGTCAAGTAGTTAATGTGCAGCTTTTTGTCTTGGCATTTGCTAGAATGTTGTTCATAGGCATACTAAACCCCTAAAACTTTGATTAATAATAAAACTTTTGAAGCATTGTTATTTCAGCATTTCTTCTATTTTAAATTATCATAGAATCATAGAACCCCCCTGCCATGGGCAAGGACACCTCCCACTAAACCATGTCCAGCCTGGCCTTGAACACCACCAGTGATGGAGCATTCACACCTTCCCTGGGCAGCCCATTCCAGTGCCTCACCACCCTTACAGTAGAGAATTTCTTCTTCATAGCCAATGTAAACTTCCCCTGTTTAAGGTTTAACCCATTACCCCTTGTCCTGTCACTACAGTCCCTAATGAAAAGTCCCTCCTCAGCATCCCTATAGACCCCCTTTCAGATACTGGAAGGCTACTATGAGGTCTCCACTCAGCCTTCTCTTCTCCAGGCTGAACAGCCCCAACTCTCTCATCCTGTCTTCATAGTCTTATCTGTGTAGTTCCATGGTATTGTTAAAATTACGGTGACTTGCTATATCTTCTTTGAAGATTAATTTTCTAAATATTTTACCTCAGTTTGTATTTCTTGTTTCATAAGTATTAAATTAATTACAACAATTCAATTATTCTTTTTAGAAAATTTAAAATTAATTGGCTGCATTCCATTACTTCATTATAACTAAGTTTATTTAACATAAGGAAAGACTAAAAAATGGTAAGACAATAAAACTCTGTGTATAAGACTATGTAGTTATTGTACTACGCACTTCTATACTAATTGTTTGTAGGTAGGCAAATACAGAATACCATTTTGCCTGATTTTTATGTATAACTTTATAAAATGAGCATAATTAGGCACACATCACAGTTTCTTAAGTATTGACAATAGCAGTATCAAATTCTAGCATAGATGATAAAGTGCTGTGAAACAGGGCTAAGAAAAATGAGTTCTGATGCATTTAGCTCAGTATCAAGGTGTAAATGCTGCTTCGCCCCTACTTTTGTCACCTTGCCTCTCTGCCAGGAGTTATCAAACTTTTAGCAGCTACAGTGGAACAGAACATGTCATACAACTTAAATCATTAGCAGCTTGAGCTAAACTGCCAGTTGTCAACTGAGATGACTGAGAAGTATGTGCTTTATTTACTTGCTTTTACTGTACACACAGTGCACTCTTTCAGAGACACAGACTATAACTGGAGTGGTATCTTAAATTTCTATTGCAAATTTTGACCCATATGTGTATGTCCTGTTTCTCTTTTAAAGTCTCTTCTATGAGTAATTCTGCCCCTTTTATCCCCTTCTCACCTCTCTCATTTTCATTTTGGGTTTTAAGGGCAAAATTGTAAACCCTAGGAAATAAAATGTGAACCCCAAAGTAATTCTCTGATTTAAGCTCACCTTGTTGTTAGGGACTCCTTGTGCACAGCACAAATAAAACCATAATAAATGAGTGTGAGGGTTTTTTAGATGTTGATGAGATTAGATTGTGCATAAAGCTGGTATGTCAGGTTTTGGATCAACTCCTGGATATAATCACTGATGGAATCTTGTTGGCTAAATAACTTTATGGATACCGTAAAATGGGCTGCTTGCAAAAGGTTTTGTCTGACAAAGCTCACTAAATGTTATTAATGGCTGTGATTTGAATCAGTGCTGTTGTTGCATTATGAAATACCCTTCTAAAGAATGCAAATGAATATTTTAATGTGAAGGTGCAAGAATAGCCACATCATGAGCATGCCTCATGGAACAGTTTATGTGCCAACACACTATTTCTGCATGATATGTGAAGTCTGGAGTATTTATTTTACCTGAGTCTTAATTGCTGCATCGTCCTGTCTGATGGAATACCTATGTGGCCTTTAAATTATTAAATCAAATACTTTTTGTTGGTTTCACCTCAAAATTAGCACAGTTAGCAGGAGAGAAAACACAACTCAGGAACTTGTTGGTGTTTCACCCAATACATGTACCTCATTGGGGAGTCATCCAATCCATTGCTAACTTGGCCAGTAAAATGTGCATAGAATTTCTTCAGCAAATTCAGCAGTAACAGTGTGGCCTTTCTGTTTCTAGATATTATGGGTCTTTGTTTTAAATCCCAGTATGAAAAAACCCACCTCCCTCCAAACTACTAAAAGTCTGAGAGGGACCTTAACATGCTTGTGAGGTGGGCTGATGGCAACCTGATGAAGTTTATGATGACAAGTGCAAGGTCCTACAACTGGTTCAAGCAATCCCAGAGACAGCTACAGGTTGGGCAGAGAAGAGATTCAGAGCAGCCCTGCAGAGAAGGACTTGGGGGCATTGGTTGGTGAAAAAATGAACATGAGCTGGCAGTGTGCACTTGCAGCCCAGAAAGCCAACCATGTCCTGGGCTACATCAAAAGGAGTGTGACCAGCAGGTAGAGGCAGGTGGTCCTGCCCCTCTACTCTGCTCTCGTGAGACCTCACTTGGAGTATCGTGTGCAGTTCTGGTGTCCTCAACATAAAAAGGACATGGAACTGTTGGAACAAGTGCAGAGGAGGGCCAGGAGGATGATCAGGAACTGGAGCACCTCCCATATGAAGACAAGATGAGAAAGTTTGGGCTGTTCAGCTTGGAGAAGAGAAGGCTGCATGGAAACCTCATAGCAGCTTGTCAGTATCTGAAGGGGTCCTATAGGGATGCTGGGGAGGGACTGTTCATGAGGGACTGTAGTCATAGGACAAGGGGTAATGGGTTCAAACTTAAACAGAGGAAGTTTAGATTGGATATAAGGAAAAAGTTCTTTAATGTGAGGGTGGTGAGGCACTGGAATGGGTTGCCCAGGGAAGTTGTGAATGCTCCATTGGTGGCAGTGTTCTAGGCTGGGCTGGAAAGAGCCTTGGGTGACATGGTTTAGTGTGAGGTGTCCCTTTCCCTGGCAGGGTGTGTTGGAACTAGATGATCTTAATGTCTTTCCAACCCTAACTATTCTATAATTCTATGATTCTATATAGTACGTAAGTTGAACTGTCCAGTAAATACAGTGCCTTTTCTCATCATACCTTTTAAAATTAATTTTAAATTAAAACCAAATTGGTTAGGGAATACTTAGAGTAGGAATTTTATAGTGTAAAAATAATTCTGTGTGATCACATCTGAAAGGTGCTCTTTAATATGTTTTTAATATGGTCCCAGAAGCATACTTTCAGTAGCAAACAATACCACAGTCCACATCAAACAGCAGATGTAGACAGGCAAAAGACCTTCTGTGAAGTGTATTTGCAAAATTTTGTATTGCTTTAATAGACCTTTTGAGGAAGAACAGGGGTTTTGGCCCTGATTGTGCATTGACATCACCCCTAAGTGAGACACTGAGAACTTACCCCCTGTCTCCCTTTGGATAATACAAAAATGAACAATCACCCTTTGTATGATAAATTTTATATATTTTTTTCATTATTATGACCTGTTTCTGAAGATAGATTTTGATAAGATAAATTATTTTAGATACTGGCTTTTAAGTTGTTTCTGTTTCCAGCAAAAGAGCTGAAATTGCATTACAAAATGCTATTGCTTATGCGTAGTTCTACATCTCGCTAGCAGGGGAAGAGGTATATATGTTGCCTTTTGCTTCTTCACAGAGAGCTAGGCCTGCAGAATCAATGAGTGATTGAGGGATAAAGTTGGACTGTTTATAGCAAAAGCAGCAATTCTTGTGGTCTAAGATACAGAATCCCTGTATCCACTTTGGGACACTACAGTCTACCAGATCAGTGGAAAAAACAATTGAATAATTAGATTCAAATAATGTACTTCCTTCATATTACTTGGCATGTACTGGCCAAGTGTAAGGTCCTACACCTGTGCTGAAGCAGTCCCAGGCACATCTACAGATTGGGTAGAAAAGAGATACAGAGCAGCCCTGTGGAGAAGGACTTGGGGGTGTTGGAAAACATGAGCCAGCAGTGTGCACTTGCAGCCCAGAAAGCCAACCATGTCCTGGGCTACATCAAAAGGAGTGTGACCAGCAGGTTGAAGGAAGTGGTCCTGCCCCTCTCCTCTGCTCTCATGAGACCTCACTTGGAATACTGTGTGCAGTTCTGGTGTCCTCAACACAAAAAGGACCTGAAACTGTTGGAACAAGTCTGGAGGGCCACAAGTATGATCAGGGAACTGCAGCACCTCCTGAATGAAGATAGGATGAGCAAGTTGGGGCTGTTCAGCCTGAATAGGAGAAGGCTGCGTGGAGATCTCACAGCAGCATTACCAGTATCTGAAGGGGGCCTGTAAGGATGATGGGGAGGGGATTTTCATTAGGGACCATAGTGAAAGGGCAAGGGGTAATGGGTTCAAGCTTAAACAGAGGAAGTTTAGATTGGATATGAGGAAGAAATTCTTCACTGTGAGGGTGGTGAGGCACTGGAATGGGTTGCCCAGGGAAGTTGTGAATGCTCCATTGGTGGCAGTGTTCTAGGCTGGGCTGGAAAGAGCCTTGGGTGACATGGTTTAGTGTGAGGTGTCCCTTTCCCTGGCAGGGTGTGTTGGAACTAGATGATCTTAATGTCTTTCCAACCCTAACTATTCTATAATTCTATGATTCTATGATTGTCATCAGATGTGGCTTACCACATTGAGCTCCCAGGGTGTTGATAAGCTTGAGCAAACCGAGGGAATTCTGCTATGTCAGGAGGCACACATTCTGTGAGTGGATGCTGAGGGAATGAACTGGTACTGCTTAGCCTGGAGAAGGAGCTAGTTGCCGTCTTGCAGTTCTTAAAAAGATGTTATTAAAAAGATGGACTCAGGTGCTTTACAGAAGTGCATGCCAGGGGAATGAGACAGTGATCGTAAAGTACAAAGGATGTTCTGGTGGTGGTGGGGATTGCTGTGGGTGTAATCGAACACTGGATCTGATCTACTATAAATTCTGCAATTTCTGTCCCTGGAATTTTTCAAGTTCCAACTGGATAATGTCTAACACAACTTAGTCTAGTTCCTTCAGTGTTGACCCCATGTCAAGGAGGAGATTGGTCCAAATGCCCTTCAAACTTGACGAATTCTATGAGTCTGGAAATTGAACCTTCAGCTTGGTGGTTATACGGTAACATAAAAGATACTGTAGTCAATCAGTCAGCAGTCAAAATCCATACAATGGCTGAGTATTTGAGTAAATTGACAGTATATTCCTTTCCTGGTGTACAGCAATATGTAAAAAACAACCTCGGTGGAATTGAATTCATAATTCTTTTTTTCATAAAAAAGAAATGAGACTTTCATGCTCTTTTGGGTGTATTGATTTTGCAATGCAAACAAAAGCATGTACATCCATCCCTAAAATAAGCAAATATGAATCTGATTTTGTCCAGAAAGCATAAAAGGAGAATAAAATACGTGCCTTTCTGCTTTGCTATTTATCTGTGCAAGATGGAAAGCTGAGTATAATCCGCTTGCTTTAAAGACCTCAACTGCATTTTAGAATCCTAAAGAAAGCTGTTTATTGTGCCCTCTGGGATTATACTTTGTAACTGCGATAGAGTTTTGATTAATTTCCTCATTTGGAAAATTTTTTGCTAGACTAGCAACAAGACTCTTGGGTCACTGAGCAGTAGTATTCTACCCTAACTGCCTTCAACTTATTTGTATTTCTAAGTTAGGCTTTTGGTACTCATTTTTTTCCAAATTATATAAAATTGATAGTGATCTTGGAAAAGAGAATAGTTTATAAAATGCTTCTATGTAAAAATTGCATCTGAAAGTTTTATTTTGTGTAATAACCTGAAGGTTTTTCTTAAACAAGAATGAATTGGCACCAAAGGATACAGGTTTCCCTCCTCCCACCCTGATCTTACATCTCCCCTCCCCACAAGCCAATTTATTCTCTTTTTATATTAACTAAGGATATAGTCAAGTGGCAAATTGAGAAAATACCATCTCAAGCTCCCAATTCTGCCTACATCATAGACAAAAATAAATGTGCAACTAGAATGTGGTGTATAATGCATGCAGTGCAGACAGTAGAAACATAGGTTTCTCTGAATCTGTGAGAGTAGAAGAAAAAGAAACCCAAATGACTCTGTGTTACGTAGTGCATGATGCTCATTTGGGCAAAAGTATGCTTTGTGGTAATCCCATATCCTGGTATTCTTAATACTGCTATCAGTAGCATTTTCTTTTGGGTGATTTGTCAGTGCACAGGTCTTTCATTACCTTAAAATTGGTCCAGTCTCCTGAATAAATTCACATTTTTTTCAAATAGTAAGTTATTTGAGTAGTAAGTTGGAGGAGGAAGAGAGCAACATTTTTACTCACTTAAAATTTTGAGATTTTCTTCTATTTTAAGGTCACTGCCTTTCTGTTGTAAGACAATAAGCTTTTTTCCAGATTACTTCCTAGTTCTAAATTCCTTTTTGAACTACCCTTCTGAATAACACTCAATGTACTGTTCTCCCACTCTTATCTTCACACTTTCTTATATACTATTCCTTTTGCTTAGAAATCCTTATTAACCATGCCAAATATCCCCCCACTCCATGTTCTCATTTTACCTTTAAATTGCATTTCCTCAAAGTCTACCAAAAATAATCTGTAAGTTAAGAAACATCAACTCTGTGTTGGGTTCTGACACTCTTTCGATTGTCAGATTTGCTACTGCACGCTAAGCATTTCAACTTGTGATGCTGTTTTTGTCATTCTAGGTGAAAGTCCACTGATGGAAAAAAATGAGGTTAGTGAGAAGTAGGATGAGTTAAAATTTTTGTTTTCAACAGTCACAGAGTGAAGGGGTTTTTTCACTTGAGGGAGTTATTTGTGCTTTGAAGAGGAATGTTATTGGGGCTTTTTTTGCACAAAACAAGGGAAAGAATTGTTGAAATGGTAAAAACAAATTTAGGAATGATTAGTTAGAATTTAAAATGCAGGAGGCATACCTGAAAACTTTTGGATGGTAAGATCTGTTAGGCAGTTGTGACTATTTCATGACCTAGTCTTGTATATGGCATGCTTGTGCAAAAGTTTATGTGGTTTGGAAGACAGTTTCCTGTGAGGTAAAGGATCTACTGTAATCAAAATTTTAAACTGGTTCAGGTTTGGAGAGCTTTCACTCGGGATTTGAGCATAGGCATTCAGTAAGCTCAGTGAAAAAAATAAACGTATAGGTGGTTGTCTCTGGTATATTTTGAAAGACTGAACATATGGACTCATATTCACTTCAGTTTCTTCTACTTTCTGAAGAAGCTTCCTTGCTTTTGGCTAAGAAATGGTATTTGGGGAGCAATAAAGGAACAAAACTGTAGATAGCAAAAAAGGAAAAACAGAAAAGGAAAGGATAGAGATATGTGCACTGTTTTCTCTTTTGTCACAGAACCACAGAATCCTTGGCCATATTAGTTCTCTGCTCTGGAGAGTAGGTCTTAAAAGTGACCCTGGAAACAGCTGCCAAGTTTGATTCATGAAATATTAACTCTGTCATGGTTTAAGCCCAGCTGTAAATCAGCCACTCAGTCATTAGTTACCCCCCATTTCCTCCCCCCACTCCCAGAGGGATGGGGAGGTGAATCAAAAGAATGTAACTCCCACGGGTTGAGATAAGAACAGTTCAGTAACTAAGGTATAACACAAATCACTACTGCTACCACCAATAATAATAATAATGATAAGGGAAATAACAAGGGAAGAGAAAACAACTGCTCACCACCTGCCGACTGCTACCCAGCACAGCTGAGCAGTGATCTAAACCTTCCAGGTAGCTGCCCTCACTTTTTACATCCTGGGCATGATGCGCTGTGGTATGGAATACCTCTTTGGTCAGTTTGGGTCAGGTGTCCTGTCTCTGCTTCCTCCTGGCTTCCCCTCCTCCCTGACAGAGCATGAGACTCAGAAAGTCCCTGGTCAGACTAGACATTGGAGCAGTAACTAAAAGCATTGTTTTTATCAGCATTGTTCCCAGTCAAAAACAGAGCACTGTACCTGCTACTAAGAAGGAGAAAAAATGACTGCTACTGCCGAACCCAGGACAACTCCTAATTGCCACAGAATCAAAGTGGAATCAGATAACTTTCAGGCTCCCAAAAATACAGTTACCTTAAAAGAAAAGAAGTGGCATTGTCTTCCATGTCTTTATTGTCAGGGTGGTGAGGCTGTGGATGCCCACTCCCTAGAAGTGTCCAATGCCAAGCTGGACAGGGGTTGGAGCAACCTGGTCTATTGGAAGGTGTCCCTGACCATGGCAGGGGGCAGGAACTAGGGGAGCTTTAATGTCTCTTCCAATCTTAACCATTCTATGATTTTACTTTGTATAGTTGTATGTATGTAACTCACATTAGTTGCAATCATCACAGAGAGGCCTTTTATTAGTCCTGGGGCTATGACTTTTGTGTTTTGGTAAACTGACTGAAGCAACATCATAATATCTTGCAAACATAAATATCTAATATGAGAAACCATTGTCAAATTAGATGCAGTAGGAAACAATATTTTCTATGTTGCAGAAAATAAAGTCTTCCAATTTCCATGTAATATCTCTCATCATATAGGCCAAGAATGTAGATGAGTCAGATTTAGTTGTGGTTTTGTTTTTTTCTTTATGCTTTTTTTTCTTTTCTAGTGACTGTATCTGTTACATCAAAATTTTGAGGTCCTACTACAAAATATTAAAAGTTTTCTATAAGATATTCTGGATCTGTTTGTTGTGTTGTAGTTTTAGATTTTTTTGAGGTAGCTAATGAATGCCAACAATTTTCTTTTGTTCATTTATCTTAAATTCTGTAACTCTGCTTTGTGTTTGAAAGCTTATTCTATGGTACAAACGTAAGAAAAAATACCCTGTTTTGCTCATGCTCTGTTTGAGTGAAGCAAGTTTAGTGAGTCTTTTTAAGTACTTCAAAGCTGCAAAACTTCATTCAAAATACTATGTGAATTCCATATGCTTTTACAGCTATACAAAAGGAGTGCAAAAAGATACCTTTTTAATACAGTACTGTTTTACAGTCACTTTGCAAAACAAAGAAAAAAGTTATAAAAAGCAGCTCAATTGTGCAGTTCAGCTTTGTTCATGAGTATGCAGCTCCCATTGTTGACAAAAGAGAGCTGCTTTACTTTACCGGGGCAGTATGGGGTCAAGAAATATTAATAAAATGCTTCTTAACTGTTTATTTCTGCATTTTTTGATATATCCTTGTTGTGAAGTGACAGAGCATTTGAGGTCAACTGCCAGGCTATCAGTGGGGATATGGAGTAACGCACCTTTATCTAAGCTTTTGCTAACCCTCTGCTTGGTGGTGATTCAGAGAGGGTAAGTTAACTGATTATAATTAGCTTTCTCTGCTGTGGTAAAATGAGTTGCTGAGAGAACACACTGAAAGCCAAGGGCCTCTAAATACTTTTCCCTTTTATGGAATAGAGTTCCCAGATCACCATTTCCTGGAGATTGTACTCTAAGCCTGCACAGTGGTAAAAGGAAGTTCTCTGTATTCACTGGTCTATATCTGACTATGTATTTGAGCTCATGGGATCATTTTTTTCCTAACTATTTTAAGCAGTAAGTTTACAATAACAGAGCAAAACATTAAGAATCACTTCATTCTGTTTTCTTTCTTTTTTTTTTTTTTTTTACTTTTTTTTCATTACATTGTCTCATCTGAATATGGGAATACACAGAATTTGGTGAATAGGATAGGTAATTTGTTGTCTGGGGTTTCTTATCTTGTTTTGTAGGTACATAAGGCTCGCGCAGACTAAGATTATAGATCTTTGCTGACATCCACTTTTCTTGTGTCATGTGAGTTAATCTCTGCAAGTATTTAATTTTAAAAGGTAATTTTGAAGCTCTTGAAATGTCTAAAAGCCTGAAATTTGGGTATGGGGATCATTTTAGCTGATAAATCACTACAACAGTAACATGGCATCCTTTGGTAGGTTAAAAGTAGGCCAGGCAGTGTTTGATCAATGCTTAATGAAAGAAATTACAGTATCTTGAAATTGTCTTAGTGAATAGATGCTAACATGTGCTTATGCGCCTTGACTGTTTTTAAAGTGCAGATGTATTTTTTTTTTTGTTTATCCTTTCAGTATCTTCAGGGACAGTAATTACAGTTGTTTCAGTTGGTTTCTCACTATTGCATGTATTGTTAACTTATCATTTCCTTCTTTGACTGAAACATGTTTATGCTTGTGTAAGGGAGATAAAGCTGGCAAAGCTAATGGTAGTATGTGTCCAAAGGTTGCTCAGCTGGCAGACGAGCCAGGCTTAGAACCAGGATAGTCATGCTCATTGTACTTTGGTTCAGGGTTCAGTAAGGCTGGAAGCTGTATTTGTAGATAGAGGTGTGAATTTCTGTAGGTTCAAGGGCTGTACTCCTTCCTAATGATCTACTGAAGAAGTAAAGAACACACCTTTCAGGAAATAAACTTTCTAAGGGTATTTCTTTTCTTTCCACATTTGTGAGATGCAGATAAGCTCCTCTAATTCTTGTTAGAGTGTTCTCACAAAGCCTCCTTTTCCTATGTTTTGACTCTCACTGACATTTACTGGGGCTATTTTCATTGCCCAATCAAACAGACGTAAGGTCACTTCAGCAGTGATGGAAGTTCATTTATTCACTAGTATCTAAGGATCTATCATTTCTAAACATTTACCTTTCCTACTAGTATTAGAAGACAGTAATTGATTTGGAAAATAGCAAAACTCCTTGCATGAAAAATGCACAGCATGGCATAAGAAGCTGGCTGCATTTAATATCTCCACTTGCATTTACAAAATGTAATGTTCATGCTGGTTAAGCACCCGAAAGTCTTCAAGGGATCTGGACTACTGATTTTAAGAACACTGCATAGTTTAAAGATAAGCTTTAGACTGAAAAATAATAATTCAGGAGTTATAAATCATATAGCTTATGAACTGAACAATGCCCTTATATATTTTGTTGAGATACCAATAAGTACTAACCCTTACTTTGGTACTGTAGAAGACTGCAGCAGAGCAGTCAGCATGTATAAAGGCAGAATGCGTTTTAAGAAGCTTCAGAATATGAATAACTGTATGCAGCCTTTATGTTGCTCCAGTAGAGTCCTCAGCACTGGGGTTATCTGGAGAGATGTTAGGGAAAAATGGAAAGTCAGAAGAAATTTTCCAACTGATCTTTACCACAAAGATATGGAACTTTTTCCTAGTTGCAAGATAGCTCTGTAAGGAAATCAGAATAACGTTCTAATTGTGTTAGAGACAGACTGAAATCCATCCTCTCCAAATCTGGGGCTTGTTAAGGTGGCATAAATTCATCTTTCTACCCTCTGTTCTCCCTTGGCTGTACTTTCTGTGCTGCATCTCTAAGACAACATAGCTCAGGATTTGTCCCTTTCTATTCTTAGACAAGACTGCTGATTATTTTCTTTTTCTTTTAAAGTTTTTTGTTTTGCTTTTGAAATGTGAAAAATGACCTGAAACATGATAGGCTTAATAGCTCTTTCTTGTTTCTTTTCTCCTTTTTTTTTTTTTTTTTTTTATAAATTTAGTATGTACTAGGAACTCAGCTAAGACTAGGAATTAACCACCTTGATACAGCTCCACATAGGACTGCAAATATTCTTTGGTCATGATGTGAAACAATCCTGATTTTTCAGGCCCAGCATTCATTAAGATTATCAGAACCCTTATAATTTCATAAAGCAAACACTAAGAGGCATGAGACGAACAGCCAAATTTCTATCTTCTCTTTTTTGTTTTTGTTTGAATTTAAGTTCTTGCAAACTCAAAAAGCATGTAGGATGCCAGGATTTTATTACAGAGATGAAAAGCAAGTCCATATAACTTTTTTTTAGCTACTTTGTTTCTATCTCATCTTCGTGTGTTGTTAATAGTGGGTGATTGAGATTCAGAGCAGCCCTGCAGAGAAGGACTTGGGGGTGTTGGTTGATGAAAAAATGAACGTGAGCCGGCACTGTGTGCTTGTAGCCCAGAAAGCCAACCATATCCTGGGCTGCATGAAAAAGAGTGTGATCAGCAGGTAGAGGCAACCTATCACCGATCCTGCCCCTCTACTCTGCTCTTGTGAGACTTCACTTGGAGTATTGTGTGCAGTTCTGGTGTCCTCAACATAAAAAGGACATGGAACTGTTGGAACAAGTGCAGAGGAGGGCCAGGAGGATGATCAGGAGACTGGAGCACATCCTGTGTGAAGATAGGCTGAGAAAGTTTGGGCTGTCAGCCTGGAGAAGAGAAAGCTGAGTGGAGACCTCATAGCAGCCTTCCAATATCTGAAGGGGTCCTATAGGGATGCTGGGGAGGGACTGTTCATGAGGGACTGTAGTGATAGGACAAGGGGTAACGGGCTCCAACTTAAACAGAGGAAGTTTATATTGGATATGTGGAAGGAATTCTTCACTGTAAGGGTGGTGAGGCACTGGAATGGGTTGCCCAGGGAAGTTGTGAATTCTCCATCCCTGGTGGCGGTGTTCAAGGCCAGGTTGGACATAGCCTTGGGTGGCATGGTTTAGTGTGAGGTGTCCCTGCCCAATGCAGGGGTGTTGGAACTAGATGATCTTAAGGTCCTTTCCAATTCTAACTATTCTATGATTCTATGGTTCTGTGATTGTTTTTTGATACAGAAGTGCTGTTCCTCATTAAAGATGTGGCATGTCTAACTTAACTGTAGAGACACATAGATGTTTAATGCTACTACTATCTGCCTCATCTCAATGGGTTTATTAAAATACAGGTAATCATTAATGTCTGTTTTCCATTGTATTAGGGCCTATAAGATATTTCACTTTAAATAACATTTTTAAATCTTTTTATTCATATAAAGCTTCCTGTACTCTAATTATTAAGTAGGAGATGGGTAAAATCGTGATACAAACTTGAGCTTCCACTTTTTGCAGTAGAACTAAAAATTCACCTGTGACTGGTACAAAATGTCTACAAAAGCTTGAAACATGCTGTTCCTATAGCATATACTGCTCCAAAAAAGATTAAGCTCACTGTTTAAAACTAAGCTTATATTCTGGTCTTCAGAATGATATCATATATGCTAGATCTTTTCCATGGTCTTTATCAAAGAACTCCAATTTAACAATTCTTTTTCTTGAACACACTAATGCTTGTTGTGTAGAGATTATTCTTACAGTCAAATAGTTCTATGTTAAATTTCATGTGAGTGGCCCTGTATTCCTCTTCTAGTAAAAGAGAAAATTCGGTTTCTAATATAATGTGAAATGAATCTAATAAAAGCTGCCTCTGTAGTCCAGAGTTTTCATACATTCTGCAGGTTTTACAGCACCATTTTTCTTCTGTGGAAGCTGAGGTGAGGAACTTGTCGCTACTGAGGCAGTATTTCCTGTGAATGGCTTTTTTTCCTTTTTTATTGTTTTTTTTAAAAATCAACAGAAATATTTTAACAGTTTTGTCAGCTTCAATAAACTGACATGTTCCTGAATACATTCCAAATACATTTCTTTGTCTTTCCCTGAAATCAAAAGGAAAACTCTAGGAGCTTAATCTTGAAATGCTGCTAAGTACCTTGAACGTCAAATCATCTCTTTATCTTAACCTTCTTTGTCCATCTGTCTTGATTTCCAGAAAAGTAAAAGAATTGAGATGAGATTAGTAATCCAGATTTGGGAGAAGATAACGTGTTTTGGAAGTTGAACTCTTTGGCATACTATTAAAGTTGTTATATTATTGTTTGAGTGTATAACTCCATTTTGTACACAACTGTGAATTAACTGTAAAGGGAATATAGTTAGCTCTTAGTAGTCCAGACAGAAACTGTGCAACAGATTGTCTCGTAACAGCGTCGTCTGTCATCTGTAGGCACTGGAGTCGATTATGAGAGCTGTTCCTTAACTAGCCGGTAGGTGTCATAGTAAGTCTTGTAATGCATAACACTGCAGCTACAAGGATTAGTACTTAAAATTTCTCATCTCAGACTGCTTACTGTACAGGCTCTAATGCTAACAATATCTTTGTGAATGCACTAGATCCCATAGATAATAATAACAAGAATCTTCTCAGATAGTGGGCAGTGATTTTTCTTTCTTTTTTTTTTTTTTTTTTTCTTTTTTTTTGCTTGGGCATTACAGCCTTTTTGCTTCTGAACTATCCAGCAGAGCATTGTCTTGTGCAGATGCACACCAAGTCTTTGTACAATTCCCTTAGGCCTTGATCTTGCTTAAAAGAAGAGTGCCTCCATCTGGGTTTCCGGTTTTACTCCTTTCATTTATATCTGAGCTCATGCTCTGTTGCATTAGGACTTTGCTGGTTACTAAAAGGCATATTGCACATATCTGGGATGCTATTTCCCTCTTAAAGGATTTTTAGAAGTTTGGTCACAGGCAAAGCAGTCGTAGTAGCAAAAAAAAAACAACAGCAAAAAAAGAATAATCTGTAAAATAGAGGAAAGAGATGGAAATACTTTCAGAATGGAAGGTTATCCATTTTGAATGTTTTTACTAAGCTATACTTGACCTTGAAAGCCTTAGCTAATAAATCACAAGATAGCATTTTTAAATTTAAACTTTAATGCTGTTTGTTATTGTAAAGTGATCTCATTGAGCATAGTTTTAAAGAAATTGTATTTGTTTTCCTGGCATCTCACACAGCCTGCAGATCACAAGGCCTCAGCACTAATGCCTTCAGGCTAGCTGGAACCAAATATCCTCAGTGGTGCATGGTCCTGTTAGTCCACCTTGCAGTTCCACGTGCTTCACACTGCCTACCATGCCAACCTTACCTGAAGACAAGAGACAATCAGAAGAGGCTCAACACAGAATTTCTCCTCCAGCCAAAGTAAGCAGTCTTACAAAGGTGTTTTCTGATAGTTCTTGGAAACCTGAGGTTGAAACCTCTCTTTGTCTATTTAGGAATGCATAAAATAACATCTAATCATTGTTGTGCATTAGTATGTTTTGATTAATTGCTGAAGCTATGAATGACCTTTCAGTTGATATTCTTAGAATTCTTCAAATATTTTGTAGACTGAGGAATGTGAACTGAAGCTGCTCAAGCATTTGTTTATCAGTTTGATCCGGAGACTTAAGTGGCTGGTTGTTCTGCACTAGTTGTATATGAAAGCTGTCAAAAAATGTCCATTGTGATGGTATTACAGAAAACTTAAACCACTGAGAAAAGAACTTAGACTTGTACTTCACAGTAGTCTTGCAACATCTAGTGTTGCCTTGACAGATTTAAAAGATGCTATGCAATTCATGTGTGTGTGAAAGATGGGAATCTGCTTTTTGGTTTCTAGTCTTTCTCTGTGCTTTATTTGCCACAGCAGTAGCTGAACATACAGTGGAACTATACAGAGAGCAGGTGGATGCTCCCCAGATTTTGCTACTAAAATTTGTGGCATCTACATGTTTTTACATGTTTTATTTGCAGGTAAATTTTAAAAAAAATCAATAAAACAGTATCATTATCTCTTTTGAATAATTCACACCACTGCTAAAAAGTAATTTTATGTTCTAATAAAGTGAGAGGTTTTTTTAATTGTTAGATTAGATGAAGTAAAGAACCTTACTGTGATTACAACATTACTGCTTGTCCAGATAATCCTGTTTTATGCATACTTATATAAAGAAAGAAAGGATTTATAATCTGGCACATCCTCAGTTCAAAATGTATGACTGTCACTGAGGACAATATATTCTGTATTTTAGGTGAAAACATCCGCTCCTTTAACATTGTTGGAAAATATTGTCAGCAGTGAGCCCTACACTGATCTGTCATGCATTCCATCTAAATTGCACATTGTGCTGAGTATTAGGTTCCTGGCTTCAGATAAACACCCCAGATGCATGCAAGTTAATTAGACTATTAGAGGAGAACATGTACTAGGTCAAGAAGATTTTAAGATTTTTTTTCCCCTTTCTCTCCCTTTTTTTTTTTTAACTCACCCATGTGAAGAGTATTTTAGTAGAAAAGACTTGCTAGGTCAGATATACCCAAAGAGAAAAAAATGTGAAAGGCTAGCAGACATCAGTGACTCTAAGGCTGAGTATGCTTGTCAAATGGGAGACATGAAAAATTCCAACCACCTAATATAATATAATATAATATAATATAATATAATAGTATATATAAATACATTATGCAAGCCTTTTAGAGATAGGTCTTAAATTAACTATGATAATATGATAGTTCATAAATCAGTTAACTGTGCAAAATGCTTCTTTTTAGATAAATTGGGATTTTTAGGCACAAAGTAACAGTGAAAGGATTTTAACCAACACACTTTTCATGAGCCTACTTAAGGACTGCAACTATTCAATGCTGTGAAGAATTCCATTTTGTTCATACGTTTTATCACTCTTGGGTCTCGCTGCAGTCCAAGTTGTACAGCATGGCTATATAATAAGGAAAATAGCTTATCATTGTGTGATAAGGACTTGCAAGCAAGGAAAGGCCATCAGAAGGAACACACAACTGGTGAACTTGTTTTCTGCATTAAACAAACTTTCCAAGTCTGGAATCTCATCTTATCTAAAGTGGTGTCTGGTGTCAAACGATTTCTTCATTTTATTTCAGGAGATACTTCCCCACCTTTTCCCTGCATGCACAAATGCACACCCATTCACAAAACAGTTCTGAGAAAAAAGAAAATGAACCTTACATCGCATGTAGTTTCTTGTTTACTTCAAGTATCTTTTACATGATGGGAAGATCGAAAATTAAGGTTATTTAAAACCCCATCTCATTTAAGACTGCTTTCTGAGATACATAACTTTTCTGAGGCCTTTCAAATAAGTGTCTGTTTCAGGCCAAATTTGTTCTGAAATTCAGTTGAGACCTCTAATTAATTTCTTAGAATATAGCCAGCTGGCAGAGGGTTATCCTCTTATTATTATTTAAATTTTTTTTCCTCAGTGTTTTGAAGAGCTGAGGTGGTGTTACAGGAAAACTTTCTCATCTGACTAGCCTGGCAAGGTAGCTCTTTCAGCAGAGATCTTTTTTTCACCACTACTGTTCAAATCCAGCCAAATTTGGATGGATTATAAAACACCTAAAAAATGCATAAATGCATTTCGTGTATGCTTAATAAGGGCTTGGTAGAGCTTAATGAGAGCTTAATGGCTGAAATGACTGCAGAAACTATCCACCCTGAGCATCCTTGAGCCTCTTGGACCTTCTATGGGCCATACTGCTTTTGCCATCCTCTCAGCCCTGCAAAAGCCTCCCTGATAGACTAGATGCCACATGATCATCCTTGTAGAGCATGTGAATCAGTTCCCATCTAAGCAATAGAAGTGGAGTCAGTTTTACCCTATATTTTTATGGAAGCGGGGGATTGGGACAAAAAGGAAGCAAAAACTTGGTAGCAGGCAGTCAATAGGAGGGTGATGGAAAACTTCTGCATCATCTTTGTGTAGATGTACAACTCTAAGCTGTGAGACAGCTTAAGCTTCCTGTTAAAACTTCTCTTGCAAGATCTGCATATAGTATTCTAATGAGTGCTTTTCAGAGTATAAAGATATCTTTTGATTCAAGGCAGCTGGCTCTGCAAAGAGCTTCATGCTCTAGCTCTTCCTGACCCTCTCCTATACAAATGTACGGTAGGTCTGAACAGTGGGAGGCATGTGTCTTCACGTAGAAGCTGAACTGCTGTAGCTGTTGACAGAGGTTAATACTGTATTGTACCTGACCTGAAGTAGCCTTGACTACAGCAATTTTCTTGGGGTTTTTTTGCTTGGGGTTTTTTTGTGTGTTTTTTTTTTTTTTTTCTTCATTTTAATAAGCTGATTTTAGAGTCCTAAAATGGACTTGAGTGGCTTTAAAGCTGATGTTACACCATTCAAAAGCTTTTGCTTGTCGGTAGTCATGAGATTAGTGTCAACAATGTGCATGTGTACTCAGCTGCTTTGTTCTACAGGCAGGGCAGTTGCCTGAATTTTTGTCATTGACTGTTAGGCAAAATGCATTGTTACTTAGTAACATTTTCAATAATACTACTAAAAATTGCTTTCAAACTGTTATCATACAATGTCAGCTGTGCACTTGAATCACATATTGTGCTTTCACATTATAACATTTCCAATATTACAAGGATATTTTCCTTAAACTTTAATCTTGATATTTTTTTCTTGGCATATTTCCCATTGTTCTCTCCTGTGACTGATAATGTAGACTTCCCAAGGAATGTCATATGAGAATTATGAGCACAGAAGTGTAGAGCTGTCCAAGCAAAGCATATTTTATTGCCTTTGAGAGGAAGAACGGTTATGTTATATACTTTAATATTATACCACTTTCAAAATGCTTCTCTAGTTCTTCAATGTTATCAGAAAATTATTTCAACAAGAAGAAAATGCAGCACTGGTCAAGATGGTGAAAGGAGTTCTATTGTATCTGATAGATATTAGCAATCCCATAATCATTAGCTTTCTGTGTGTATGTAATTCCATTTCTAGTCTTGGCTACTTGTCCATTGTGACAAACCTTATGACTATGCTAATTTCTCCACCTGACAGTGGTTGACTGAAATAGTCATTGATAGTTTTTGTTTCAAATTTTCTCTGTTCTAAAATGTTAACTTCTTAAACTGTGAGCCATTTTATATGCTTCATTCTGTAAATGCCTGAAGTAGTGCTTTTATAGCAGCTTTATTACCTGCCCACTTAATATTATTAAAATAAATGCTATTTTGAATTCATTACACTTGTCTCAACTTCTAGGAGGTAAACATCCTTAAAAAGATTAAGCAGAATAGAACAGCAAATGTTTTATCAATAAAAAAAAAATTAACTGTTGAAGGTAATTTGCTTTCTGCCATGGATAGCAAACATACTTGTTCAGAAAATCAGAAGCATTACTTCCTTGAGTAGTTCATGCCCCAGGCCTGTCAGTGTTTAAGAGGCATTTGAACAAAGCCCTGAATACCATACTTTAACATCTAGTCAGCCCTGAAGTGGTCGGGAAGTTTGGACTAGACAATCATGGTGGGTTCTTCCAACTGAAAATGTTCTGTAATCTAATCCAATGCCCACTGAAGTAAAAATTTCTTACGAAACTTTGGGATGCTATTTCAAGAAAAACTGAGATTTAAATAATTAAATAAAATAAAAGGCTTATACATACAAGTGCCTACCAGGAGCAATTAGTATGGGAGAATTTAGAGGTTATTCTTTAAATTTTATGAGTTGATTTATGGCAGTTCCCTGGCACTTTTGGGAATCTTTTCCTCCAGCTATAAATACTCACAATATATGACATGTTCTACTTATCTCATGATTGTACCCTAAAATAAAAATTGCAGCTTCTAACAGGTGCCTACCCTCTCTGCACGATTTTATGTGAATCACTTTTCAACTTCTTGACTAACTGTAAACACCAGATTGCTTCTGTAGCCTTTCAGCAGTGCAGGTTAATTTCTTTTTTTTTTTTTTGGTGAATCTGAATGTAACACATGCAGTACAAGTAATATTTTTGACTACATACTTTATATTTCTCTTTAACTGCTTTTTTTGTATTTGTCACAAACCATCCAGGACAATACTGCTGAAGGGGCAGCATGCAGTTCACCTTCTATTGTTCTTCCAGAAAATGCTGTAACACCAGCCATGGAAATTGATAAAAATCTGGTTAACAGGTACTGTGTAATACATTACTGAACTATGCATGACTTGTGTTTCTAAAATATTCTTTGAAGTGTATATTGATATAAAACATTATCGCTGTGTCTCTATTTGTAATTTTATCATATTTTCTTTGCATTTTGATGATTTTTTTTTTTCTTGATGCAGGGAAGGGGGAAGGAGCAGGAATATTATTGATACTGAAAGAGCAGTTTCATATGATATGAAGCCTGCCAACCTGACTCTATACTTTCAATTTACGTATACTTTCCTGTCTTTCAAAATAGCATGATTTGAAACTAGAGCAAAAATTTAAATTAAAATTTTGCGTAATTTAGACCAAAAGCTGTAAGACCAAAAGCTGTAACTTTTGAAGTCCATCCTCTTGCTAGCAAATAGAATATAGCCTGATGAGGGGAAAATTGTTTGGTCAAATCGTTTCGTAGACATATAGTGGTGTGCATGTGTGGTACAATACTGCACCTACTACAGGAATGACTGCAGTTTGAGTGTTCATGTTCTGTGCATGGTAATGAGCAATACTGGCCTTCTGTCCATTTTAACCTTTACTTAGATCCAATCAGTGAGCAGCTGGCACCAAAAAAAGTACATCTGAGCATTTTTGTGTTTCCTGAAGTATTCCCTATCATGGAAACTTTTCAATTCAGTAGCTAAATCCTAATTCTGGTCTACTAATTATATAGGTACACCAGTAGTGATGCCTTTACTCATATAAACATTTCCACTGAACCAATAAGATCTTTGTAGACTTATGAAGATTTAGGCAATTAATCATTATAAGACTTAAAAAAGCCCCCTGTTTTTTAAGTACCAAAGATGTTAAGTTCCTCAAAGTATGGTCAACCATCAGTTTTGACTCTCACGAAGGACTGTATCTTACATACAGAGCCTGTGTTGCCTGGTTCCTTCTTGAATTAAGGAACTGGCTGTATTACCATTGTATGGCAGTATTTTTAGCATCATACTGAAAAATAGACATTGTAGCAATAATGTTTGCTATCTGATGAAATTTTTCTGTCTATTTAAAGGAAAATGCAGCAGCAAACTGCTGTTTGCTGTGTTATTCCTAAAAACAATCTGCTTGCATAGAATCATAGAATAGTTAGGGTTGGAAAGGACCTTAAGATCATCTAGTTCCAACACCCCTGCTATGGGCAGGGA
>JASSUY010043110.1:0-10775 GCA_032466535.1 Forpus xanthops | reverse complement strand
TTTTTATGTTGAGGACACCAGAACTGCACACAATATTCCAAGTGAGGTCTCACAAGAGCAGAGTAGAGGGGCAGGATGACTTCCTTCGACCTGCTGGTCATGCTCCTTTTGATGCAGCCCAAGATACAGTTGGCTTTCTGGGCTGTGAGTGCACAATGCTGGCTCATGTTCATTTTCTCATAGACCAGCACCCCCAAGTTCTTCCCCTGACGGCTGCTCTGAATCTCTTCTCTGCCCAACCTGTAGCTGTGTCTGGGATTGCCCCGACCCAAAGGTCATCAGGCTCTTATCAGCTATCTGTCAACTCTGGAAACATACATACATCTAGGACTAGATTTTTAAAGACACTAGGGGTATGATCATAAACGCTTATGAGCATCATCCAAGTAAGAGTGTTAAAAGCCGCAGGGCAGTCACAACTTACCCTCCCAGCTACCTAGAGCAGAGCTACAGTGTTCAAGGAGAGAAATGGACAGTTGCCTGAACTTCTGTCAAATTAACTGGTATGACAATATGGTGTAGCACATGTGCCAGCATGCTAGTTTAGCCTCAGGAAGCAGTCTGGCTGTGAAAGGAAACCAGTGTGCATGAACTAATAAGCTTTCCATCTCAACAAGCTTAATGAGCTTGGGATGACACTGTGCTGATATGATTGCGGTGTGGACCATGCCCCTTCTTTCACTAAGGACATATCCTTTCTCCCATCTGCTGGCTTCTGCTAGCAGCCAAATGCTGTTTCCACCTCCCAGTTTTTTAGCTGCTCAGAGCCTTAGCTCAAGTCACAGTCCTGAAGATGCTAAAAAAATTTAACTTAGTGGAGAGAGTGGCTCAGAGCAGTTTTCAAAGCATACCTGACACCTGTGACCTCGTATTTTGACACAAATCCTCATTCTGAGGCCTGGAACTTGGTACAAACCTTATAGCTGTGCAGTGTCATGTAGCTTGGAGTAGTAATATTGGAAGGCAGGGTTGGACATAGCCTTGGGTGGCATGGTTTAGTGGGAGGTGTCCCTGCCCATAGCAGGGGGTTTGGAACTAGATGATCTTAAGGTCCTTTCCAACCCTAACTGTTCTATGATTCTATGAAAATGCTATTAATGATACAACACTTGCCCCAAGAATGCGTGTCTTGGCATGTGGATGGTGAAAGGAAGGTGTAAAACTGTAATCTTGAGAAGTACTACTGGGAGATATTTAGGATTGTGATGTTTCCTGCCTCTCTGCTTACTGTGCCTTTCCAACACAGCTGCCCAAGTAATCCAGTATGTTCAAAAGGCAAAGTCAGCTTCAGGACTAGAAATACTTGCATTGCCTTTTACCAGTTCTCAGCCAGGAATCAGTAACTAACACTTGAGCAACTTCTTGAATTGCCTTCTAATGCAACAGGCCTTGCTATTTTGAGGGCTGTGCCCTCATAGGTTGCCTTTAAATCACTGACAATTTGTGCTGAAATCCAGAGGAGAAACATTCCCAATTCAGGCTGCAGACTCAGCTGAGAGGCCACAACAAAAAGCCCAAGGATGGTCCCTTCACCTCCCAGAAAGGGGCTTCCTCTCCCAGTGGGAGAGTTTGCTGCCTTCTGTTCTAGGGCAAACATGGGAGAGCAATATAATTAAATGCTTGCAGTAAGGAAACTATTTCGACTAAGAATTTATGCAGCTAAAGCTACCATTTGTTTGACAATATACTGAGCAGAAGCAGCAGTGAAAGGCCATTGACACAGACGAGAGCAGCTGGGAGTTAGTTTAGGATGTTACCTCATCAAAGTTATTGCCTGAAAGCATGGGTTAGTTTAGCATATGTTAAATACATATTTGGCTGCAAATTTCATTGGCATGACCTCTATGTTGCTGGTTAAGCTGATAATATTTTAAGATGCTTTTGGAAGAGGCCTGGATACAGCTGACAGAGGGTGGGAGGGCAGTATGGCTCTCACCAAAACACAGCTGAGCAGCACAGTTAATAGAACGCACCTTTGTGATATGTCACATGTAAGGCAAGAGGAGTTCAACCACTGGTTACAGGCTGCTAGGGGCTCAAAGACACCATCTTATTTTACCACAGCATGACAAATCACTCTGCCATAGCTGTTCCTGCATTTGTTCCTCGTGCATGCCACAGTTTGGTTAAAATTCACTTAAACTTTATTTTTTGAGACTTAGGCTGAGGGACTTTGCCTCTGCTTGTCACTCATCTGACTTTGATGTATAACCCATTCCCTCTGAGTCAATGAGATTTACGAGCTCTTCATAGTCCCTTCACCTTCACAAGATTCACGTAATGTAGATTTTTGCATTTGAGATAAGTCATATTGATTAATATGTGATGCATATAATGCAACCATGGCTCCTGATTTGGCAAATTAGGCAAGTAACCCACTCTGTGCACTGCCTGGGAATCTAACCAGCATGATACGTGTTAAAATCCATCAGGAATCAGGCACCTGAGTGGAGAGGTGCTGCTGCACTCAAAGAAACAGTCTTTTAAAAAATGTCCTAAAATCTGACCCCATTTTTCCTGCCTCCTAAAACATGTGTGGTAGTGCAGGAAGCCATTCTGAGACTTGTTTTTTTTTTAAGCACTTAAGATATAAAGAACTAGCATAACTGATTGCCTATAGTCTCAGGCATTCCCCAGTGCAACTGCTGCTAATTGATATGGCAGACAGAATCATAGAATGGTTAGGATTGGAAAAGACCTTATGATCATCTAAAGGTACATGAAATGTACTGTCACTATGGAGCAGTTCAGGAGAGGACCTGATGCCAATTTTGCATCTCACCTTCTTAGAAGGGAAAGAGATCAGTAGGAGATCTGCACTACTCCCAGAAGGCTGAAAGTGGATCCGATGCAGAACAGAAGCAGTATCACAATGTTAACATGCAACCTGTGCTCAGGATAACATGCTTCTTTTTTAGCAGAGATTTCAGCTTGGGTACAATGTCATGCTAACATGGCTATGTGATTTCCAGGGAGCTTGGAGTAAAGGCAAAAGTCATTTGAATACATCTATATCTGCCACATAGCCCCACATGCAAGAATAAGCTAAATTTACTTTTTAAATTTTTGTTGCAGTTGTATAAAATTATGGTGCATCTGTACTGTTTCATGAAAGACAAAGACAGCACCTGCTTTGAATACAGCAGGAAGAAAGCATTGCTGGCTAGACCAACTCTGAAAACCTGAAAGCAGCTTTTGAAGCTTGTTCTTGCCTTTGAGGTAGCCGTATGCATTCCAAAGTGCAGGCTATCATATGATAGGCAATTACAAGGTTTTGATTTATTCATTTTCACAAGGGAGAAGATTTGAATACAAATACAAATATTGCCAAAGCAGACTGCATAAATGGCAGACTTTTTACGTAACTCTGGATACGTGTCATAGACAAGCATTTATAGAAATTCAGCAAGTTTTCTTCATTAAGTACGGATTAATTCTAGCTGATCTCTAGCTTCAGCTGCTTCAGGTCCACTGAAAATGAGTCTGCAAAAATGTGTATTTTCTCATGTCAGTTTAAAAGCTTCTGGACCATCGAACAAACAAATTTGGAAGATTCTTGAAACATGCAGCAAAGGGAAAACAAGCATGTGTATTTCTTGAGAATAAATTGGCAAGAGGGAAAGGTCATTCTATTGACAGGCTGCAAACAAATGGCACTTTTTTCCTGGCAGGTGCAAACAAAAGTCACCCTTCCTTCAGAAGTGTAATATTTGAGAGCCTGAAATGTATTTTCATGGTAGGCAAAAGTCAAGAAGTGTCTCAGCCTTTGCTGTGCATGTAAGATATCCCTTGTGCCTACTGTCCCCACTTTCGTTGCCTCGTCATCACCCACAAGAATGGAGTACTGCCTATTAAGTAAAATTAACAGAGAGAAAGCACCACATAGAGCAGCTGAATGCCTTTATTCGGTTGGCTTCCACTGCCTTACTGCTACAGTAACAAACCACTTAAGGTAAGAATTGGAGTCTACTAACAAAATTATCAATGTTAATATTCTGAAATAATAACTGTCATACAGATATGACAGCTGGAGAAATGGACCTAATAACATATCTTACAGCTACTGCTTTAGCTAAAGCACTTATGAATGCAGCACCAATATCCATTGGCATTTAGACTATTTTCCTTACAGATACATGTATAAAAAAAAAATAGTGACATCTTAAAATCTGGTCAAGACAAACAACTTATTGTTATTATTGTGAGAATGGTTTTGGTGCCTATAATTTGTGTATCATGGGCATACAATGGTGATTGATGTCTTTAGGGTTCTTACTAGGTTTAGCAATGGCCTGTGGTAAGATTGTGCTTATGTTAACTGAGATCATCTTGGCTTTTACATTGCATCAGTTAAAAAAAAAATATTTTCTATGCAGTAGTATTAAAAAAATATATTAAAAAGGGTTGTCTTTTGGTGTGTCAGAGGTAAATTTAAGCATATTTACATTCTTTCCCGTAAGTAGAACAGACACTCAAAGCTTTCAGATTTTGCAACAGCCTTATACTAACAAATATTTCCTAGGTTCAGACTTTGTTTTGCATTTAATGTGTAGCTCTTGTTTTTCCTGCTACCTAATATGGGCCTTCCCTTCAAATGAATTCTCTGCTTTTAGTCAGATGCATCACATCAGGTTTTGTACAATTTAAATTTTATTTCTTAGTTTGTCGCAGATCCAACAAGACAATGAGAAGTGAACCAGATTCTATATTGCCAATAATTAGAACATTTATTACATCTTCCTTATGTACTGTGTGATTACAACACTGTAATTAGAACCAAAATAACTATTTCTAATATGCTTAAGGTGCCAAACGTGTGGTCCATTATCATGATACATGAATCTGTAAAAAACCAGTCTTGATCTTCACATCTTAGAAGTAGCATGTTTGCTGCCAATTAAAAAAAAAAATATCTTTTTTTTATCTATAAACATGGCAAAATTTAGCAAGCAATCACAGTCAGCATTTCAAGGAAGAAAAGGATGTTTCCTCAGAGAAACAAGTTTCTCTTTGGTAGGATTCTCAGCCACACTAAGTCATCTTTTCATTTTATGAGAAATTTGGAAGTAAAATTGGTCATACCCATAAAACTCCTGATTCTCTTATTGGGCAGGTTATTAAGGATCTAGTCCAACTTAAAGTTAAGACATCATTTGTCACGAAAAGAATTTCTATTAAAAATTTCAGTCCTACATCATTATGCACCTTCTCACCATAATTATGTTCTTCATGGTTGTCTAGAGTTAGCAGAGACACTAATAATAAGCCATGTTACTGCTGAGAATTGTTAATACCTCCTTGCACAAGGAAAAGATGGTAACCATGCTCAAGCATGCAATAACTGTATCTTCTTTCCAGCTATCTTTGGATACCAACAAATTGGATTTTGGATTCACAAATTGTTGTCCTGTCTGGCACCTGTTCCTTTTAAAGAGCTATTTCAAATGGTGTTGGGTGGCTAAGTATAGACACATAAAGATTTCATTTTATTACATCTTACTTGGATTATACACACTAACAGAACATTAAGCTTGATGGAAGGTCTCCTCACAGCAAGAATCAGAAGTAGTTGTTCTGATTTTTTAGTTCTTCTTATCATTGTCTGTAATGTATTTCTGGCCCATATTTCGGGGGTTGCACTTTGATAGGGGATGCCAAACCGCTAGAGAACGGATTTATTTCTTGAACCTTTGCAGAAAAACGGACTCCTTTCTGTGCCTTCTCTTCGCATGTTTGATGCATTATACAAAAAAAAAAAAGGGTATTCCTACTTTCATAGTGAGTTCAATATCTCTGGTGATTTTTCATTAGACAGAACATTCTGAATTTCTCATTCCTTTTCCAGACCTGACAGAAAGTCCAGAACTCAGTCCAGGTCTGAAGTTTGGTAACAGAAAGGCACTGGAAGAGCAGGTAGAAGTTTTTTCTTTGCCAATGTATTAGCTTTTACCTCTGCACTAAGTTTTACTTGCAGGATAAAAGAGGATTTGCTTTTAAGGTGTTGCTATTGAGTATAATTGAAGCCCTGGGCAGCCTAGAACAGAAGGCTCCTCAGCATAATTCCCTGTGAATAGTTCTGAGCCAGCTGCAGACTCAAGCCAACATGTGTATCAAACACCAAGCTTTCTATCTCTCTAATTGGGGATTTTATAGAGTTCCTGCCACTCTAGTATCTAAGCAATTATGGAGTTACTTCTGCTTCCTATCAGGGATAAATTCAGTCATATCTGGTGTCTGAAATTTCTCATGAGTGATCCTGCCATTGGGATGTACTGCCCCTGAAGGCCTGAATCTCATATCCTCCAGGGCATTATGCCCTGATTTTGCAGATTAGCATATGATTTACTCTTTTGCTTCTTCTTTTCATTTTTAACCTGCACAATAAAACATTCAATGAAAGCAATGCTCATAATTACATTTTAAAACCAAATACATATATGAAAATGTATATATATGTGGCTTCATTCAGGGGAAATCCTGCCTGACCAATCTGGTGGCCTTCTATGATAGGGCTATGGAACTGATGGACAGGAGTAGAGCAGTAGATGTCGTCTACCTGGACACTGTCCCACACAACATCCTTGTCTATAAGTTGGAGAGACATCAATTTGACAGGTGGACCACTTGGTGGATAAAGAACTGGCTGGATGGCCGCATGCAAAGTATTGTGCTTAATGGCTCAATGTCCACCTGGAGATCGGTAAAGAGTGGAGTCCTACAGGGATCAGTATTGAGGCCAGTCTTGCTCAACATCTTCGTCAGTGACATGGACAGTGGGATTGAGTGTGCCCTCAGCAAGTCTGCCAATGACACGAAGCTGTGTGGTTCAGTTGATACACTGGAGGGAAGAAATGCCATCCAGAGGGACCTTGATATGCTCGTGAGCTGGGCTGATACCAACCTGATGAAGTTGAATCATGCCAAGTGCAAGGTCCTATACCTGGGTGGGAGCAATCCCAGGCACAGCTACAGGCTGGGCAGAGATGGGGGTGTTGGGCAATGAGAAAATGAACATAAGCCAGCATTGTGCACTCACGGCCCAGAAAGCCAACTGTATCTTGGGCTGCATCAAAAGGAGCGTGACCAGCAGTTCGAGGGAAGTCATCCTGCCCCTCTACTCTGCTCTTGTGAGACCTCACTTGGAATATTGTGTGCAGTTCTGGTGTCCTTAACATAAAAAAGACATGGAACTGTTAGAACAAGTGCAGAGGAGGGCCACGAGGATGATCAGGGGACAGGAACACCTCCCTTATGAAGACAGGCTGAGAAAGTTGGGGCTGTTGAGCCTGAAGAAGAGAAGGGTGCATGGAGACCTCATAGCAGCCGTCCAGTATCTGAAGGGGGCTTATAAGGATGCTCAGAAGGATCTCTTAATGAAGGACTGTGCTGAGAAGACAAGGGGTAATGGGTTCAAACTTAAACAGGAGAAGTTTAGATTGGATATGAGGAAGAAAATAGGCTTTTACTGCAAGGTTGGTGAGGCACTGGAGTGGGTTGCCCAAGGAAGTTGTGAATGCTCCACCCCTGATGGTGTTCAAGACCAGGTTGGGCAGAGCCTTGAGTGACATGGTTTAGTGTGAGATGTCCCTGCCCATGGCAGGGGGGTTGGAACTGGATGATCTTAAGGTCCTTTCCAACCCTAACTATTATATGATTCTACAGTTCTACGATTCTATATATAATGATAGTAATTGCACACTTTGAAACAAATAATTCAAGGAGAATTTGATTGCAATGTTTTGCAAAAAAGCATTGTGATGATATGAAAACTTGTAAGTGAAATAACTACTCCAGTGCTCATTCTCAAAGCTCTACATAGGTGAAAAAACAAAGTATTGAAATTATGTATGTGAATGACTTCATTAAGTCTATAATACAACAATCTTTAACAAACTGTGTATGTGCAATGCTGTTTTGAAAGATTCTTCAACTTAAAAGTCCAAATCCTCTGTAACTCACTTCAATCTGAAACACTACAAATGTTTCACAGAAAAAGCAGTTTCTTTGTATGCAATGAAAATTTCCTAGAGACATTGAGGGATATGTGCTGCTTCAATTTCAAGATTCTTCCCAGGATTCTTCTCCAAACATTAATAAATTTTAAAATGTCAGGTACTGTGTTTGCCAGATATATATAAAGTTTAATGTGATTTCTCAAACGCATAGAAACAACAGAGGGAATTTTTCTTATTTATGTTACTTGAAAAGTGATGAATCTTCCCATTAATGTTTTGAAAGTAGGAAATGCTTTTTCCAAGATATGAAAGGAAATTTCAGAATTCAAAGAATAACTTCAAGAATAGAAAGGCTCCTGCAGAAAGCTTCAGTCTCTGCAAAGAGTAAAGAAAGTATGGTACTTATAAATGTTGTAAGCAGAAATAAACTCAGTCATAAGTGATAAAGCTATCACAAAGGAAATAAATTCTGCCTTGACTGAGAGAAGAGCAGTTTGCCAATAGAATTAAGCTAGTGGTCCATATAATCCTGTATCAGACATCTGACAACTCTTGATCATTACAGGAAGTTAGAAAAAATTCAGAAATTAAGAAATGCAGCTGGTCTTTCTGTGGAAGATATTCCTTCCTTAGTACTGCCAAATTCTGATTAATTTAGTCATGAATGTCTGTATGCAGCATTTTTAAAACTTGCCAGCTAATTATTAGTGAATGTCCTTATTAACAATCCAGATTTCCTATTTTAAGATCTTTCAAAGCTCTTGGCTGACTAATTTTTTGCATCAAAATCCAATACTTAATTTTGTGTAGTATAAGAGATATTGCCTCTTCTCAATTTTTCATTTATTAAGTCTTAGTTAAATATTTATAACTTTTTTCTAGGATGACCAAGTATTAATTAGACTCATCCTTTTCTCATAGAATCATAGAATAGTTAGGGTTGGAAAGGACCTTAAGATCATCTAGTTCCAGCCCCCCTGCCAGGGGCAGGGACATCTTTACCGATCTCCAGGTGGACATTGAGCCATTGAGCACAACCCTTTGTGCACAGCCACCCAGTTAGTTCTTTATCCACCAAGTGGTCCACCTATCAAATTGATGTCTCTCCAACTTATAGACAAGGATGTTGTGTGGGACAGTGTCAGATGCTTTACACAAGTCCAGGGAGATGACATCAACTGCTCTACCCCTGTCCATCAGTTCTGTAGCCCCATCACAGAAGGCCATCATATTGATCAGGCAGGATTTCCCCCTAGTGAAGCCATGCTGGCTGTCACCAAGCACCTTGGTGTTTTTCATGTGCTTTTGCATGCCTTCCAGGAAATTTTGCCAGGCACAGAGGTGAAGCTGACTGGTCTGTAGTTCCTTGGCTCATTCATTTTCCCCTTCTTGAAAACGGGGGTTATATTTTTTTTTTCCAGTCACAACTTTCTCTTTTTCATTTTTATTTGTATGTAACTGATGCATTTCCAATTCATCTCTTTCCTGAATGACATAGACCAACTCTCTAATATCTTCTTGTGGTTTTCCTAAGCAGGTCAGACTCTCCTTAGCTATTTTTATTTTACAATAATGTTTACAGTGACAAAAATATTTCTCAAATATGCCATTTGTATCTTTGTAGAAATACATTCCATTGGTTCTGCACATTAGCAATTTATTTTTCTGCTATTACCAAACACAGATTTTCAACGAGTTTTCTATAGGCATGATGCTGGTAATACATGTTCATATTTAAGTATAAAATTTCCCACTGTACATATTAATTTAGCGGCATTTTATTTTGATGGTATTCTTTTCTAAGAAGGTTTCTTAGCTTTGTGAAGTTTCCTGACTAGTTCTCTCACCAAGATGTCATTAACTATCTTTTCCAAATCATTAATTTATAATATATCAATACATGAAGTACATTTTGAAATATTCTGTTATAATTATTATTGATTTTAAGTTAATACATATTTCTGTTTCTTTTTATTTTGATTTTTGGCTTCTGTGTAGGTCTAGTTGATATTTTTTATATATATATATGCATATATATAAAATAGTTGTTCAGACATCATTAAAAACTGAATAAGACAAGCCAAGTCTTTATTTATCTATAGTTGTTTGACAATTTACGTTTCACTAAAACATTCAAAATGGTAAAGCTGGGTTTTGTTGTGATTTTTTTGGCTTTGAGAGTTTTCTCAGTTAAAGTTAAATGCATCTCAACCTTGAGTCTGTTCTCAGCATCCCTGATGTCAACACAAATAGTCTTAGAGCAACCTCAGACACCTAAAATAATTCTTACGTGTACAGACACTTCAGAAAAGAAACAGTGCTCTTCTTTTATTTCAAAGCAATCTCCTGTGATATTTAAGACTTCTGTATGTAAGGTATAGCAATGCAGATCCATTTTATTTCTGATTTTTTCTTCTACATTATTTACTTTGTTGTGGGAAGGAAAAGAAGTTCATACCCTATGAGAAAAGTAGAAAATTATATCTGATGAGATGAAAAAAACATTTTCACTCTTTTTTTTTTAAGCCTAACTGCTGTTGTGTGAAGGGAATAGGACTTTCTGAGAGGCTTACTCCACCTTGTAAATTGATTTTAGAAACTTATTGTCATGGATTCAGCAGCAGCAGTCATTTTTCTCCTTCTTAGTAGCTGGTGTAGCACTGTGGTTTTGACTTTCATCCTGGGAACAGCGCTGATAACATGAGTATTTTCAGTTACTGCTTGGTAATTTCTTGGTCTGACCAAAGACTTTCTGAGCCTCATGCTCTGCCAGGGAGGAGGGGAAGCTGGGAGGAAGCAGAGACAGGACACCTGACCCAA
>JASSUY010043109.1:0-24614 GCA_032466535.1 Forpus xanthops | reverse complement strand
CAGCCTAAACATTCTAAGCCATAACTATAAACACTGGTGTTATCAGCACTGTTCCCAAGCTGAAAATCAAAACCACAATGCTGCACCAGCTACTACGAAAAAGAAAAAATGAGTGCTGCTGCTGAACCCATGACACAAAGCAAATATATGCTTCTTTTCCACTTCTGTTTCGTGTGATCTGCCTCTAAAGCAGTTCCTACGCCAGAGTTTGGATTTCTAGCATAGAGTTTCACAGCTCTTGATGGACTCTTCTTCCATGAATTTGTCCAGTCTTTCTGGAACACTGTATCAACAAGTAAAAATAATTTCCTTTGCTTTCTTTCAAATCCATTACTCAAGATAATTAGCTTCTGTGCCGAATTCATGTTTCAAAAAATTAGCTTAGTTGCAAAAAGTGGTTTCTTATAAAGAGTATTTCATAACTGTCTCCTATAAAGGGAGAGATTTTGGCTTTATTAAATGAGTCACTGGACTTTTCTGGGAAGGTGAAAGTTTCTTTTTTAAACAACAAACCCAGACAGTTCCAGTGCTCTTTCATACCAGATGTTCCATGGCAGAATTTTATGTAACTTAATGCATTCTCTTAACACATGCTGAGCTTTTCACTGTTTCTCATTACTCCCCAGTGGTTTCTGGGATGAGTAGAACAATTATACCAGTCCCAGATTGCTTATACACATGAGAAATAGTACAGTTTTTGGCTGAATAGCTGTTAGTCTTAATTGAGTTTCTGTTGACAGAAAGTGGTATCAATTCTTTACAATTTTCGTCCTTTTAGCAAAGTGGGAACCAACCCAGGGATTCTTTCTGTTCTTTTCATTTTGTCTCTCTCTAGCTCAAGCATGAGCATCTGCCCGGGAAAATGCCAGAGAAATAAGATCAGGGTTTTTTTCCCACTTCCATGTCACAACAGAAAAAAATACATGGGGAGAAGATCCTTCTACATATATTCTTATGCAAGAAATGCAGTTCTTCGTTGCCCTAAGCATTGAGTTGAGTGCCTACTCTAAGAGACTGAAATGACTACCATAGTTCTTTAAAAATTCCAGTACACCTTTGAGTACTTGATATCATTAAACTTATATTTGCTTATTTGACTCTGTCCCCTTGGTCGACTGCAATCCATTTGTGAATCAAGAACGGATGTGGAGACCTGGCTGGCTAATACCAGGCCAATGTTTGTATACACTGCTTTACTTCCAACATTCAAGCTTAATCAGAATGTTTGCATTATAACTCATCTCTGTGAAGTAATTATGTGTAATTGCATAATTACCCATTACAGCTGTTTGACTTACTGGCACTTACACTAATTAAATTAATGTGGTGCACAACCAGAAGTTAATTTAAAACAATGATGCCGTAGAACAGTCCCTCTTGAGGATGTCTACACAGACATAGGTACTGTGGTTGAACAAAAAGTGAAACGTTGAGCCTACATCTTTATCTTCAACCTACTACACAGTGTACGTTTAACAGGTGACAAAATAGAGAATTAAATAATAAACTGGTTTATAATAAAAAAAAAACCAAAATACAAGACTTTTAAATGGAAATAAACACTTGCTCAAGAATACTTTCCACATTGACAAGTATGAAGTACAATTACTTGCAGACAATTAATCATACCTTGGTTAATCATAAATATTTCTCAGTTGTCAAAGCTGAACTTGGAGTTAGCTCAGTACCTGCTGGTATGTTTTATTTTCCTCCAGATTAAAATCCAGTATTTGAGCCTTGTGCTCAGTCAACTATTCTGATATGCAAATTACCTTAATGAACTGACTTTATTTCTACAGTGAACAACCAAATCATGCAGACAGGAATAATATTCAGTAAATGAACATAAATAAAGGAAAATTCTCCAAAATTATTACTCTCTTGCTGTGTGGCTATTGTAAACAAGTTAGTGCAACCCAGAGAACAGTAAATGTTCTCCTAAGAAAATACTGACACCCAAACCCACTGAGTCACATCCAAACTTTGTAGGCAAGAGCAACAAAATTTACGTGTTTTTTTTTCCAAAACTCTCACAGGTTTTGCATAAAGAAATTCCAGAGCTGGCACAGCTGTTTCCTATAGCTCCTCTTTTTAAATGTCCTTGATAAGCAACCTCTTTTCTGGGACATTTCAGAGACTTGAGTGGCTGTTACATTACTCCAATAGTGCTCCAGAAGCTGAAATGGAGGTTGGATCACATCTATCAGAAAGCTGTAAAGGTAAGAAGAGGTCAAGCACATTGAAATTGAATTTACCAACGTCTTAAGCCAAGAAAAAATGTTTTAGCATAATTCCCAGTATTTGTTTTCATAAATGCTGTCAGCAGAACATCTGTAAATCTGATGCAGTCTTCTCCATAAGTGTTCAGGACTGGATTTTTAAAATTTGAGCTTACTAGAAATTTTGTGAGTTGTAGGGATTGCACCACTGAAGCAAATGCAAAAATGTTATCTAATCCCACTACTTACATTGGTTTTAACAGCAATCAAACAAACCATTCCATGATTTGATAATGAAATGTTTTACACAGGTGACTCATGATTTTGTCTAACACATTGCTTTTTCCAGATCGTTGGGCAAAGGCCAGTGAGTTTGAAGTTGTAGTTGCTTCTTTACATGCAGTTAAGTAACATGCATTGGAATTAATTAGCATTAAAGCATCAATTTATTTACATTGAAGCCCTTATTAGCAATTCATTCATATATAAACTAGGAATTCCTTCTTATCATTAAAGTTTCTGTTGCTGGTATCCTTTTATATTTTACATTAAATGATGTGGAACACAATATAGTTTTAATGGGACTGTAATTAGCCATTCTTACATGGCTTGAATTTAGTCATACTACTGAGAATGAATTTTTTCTACCGATGTGTAACTATAGTTTGACTAACACAGAAATCTTTTTTGCTTTGAGAAACTGCTAATCACTGGCTTTTTGAAATCACCTCATACTTCTTTCTTTTAGTCACAGATTTACTTCCCAAAGCACTTCATTACGCATATGGTGTTTAAGCATGAGAATCATTCTACTGAAGTTATTACCTACACTAGCATGTGCTCAAGTGTTTGTCAGAATGTCATTTTAATTAGGAGAGCAGTACATACAGGAGCTATGTGACAGATGTAGATTTCTTTGCTGTTAGCATTCCATTTCCTCTTCATCACCACGCCAAACATAGGGCTTTGCATTGGCGTACAAATGTTAAAAATCTGACATGATCTGGGTCTAATAAATGCCAAAAGTCATGTACTGAGGTTGCTATCCTGGTTGGCATGATGTCTGTCACACACAGAGAGGATGTGAATGAATCTATTTTTCCTCTTTCAGATCTGAAACTCCTGAAATTTCCAAATTTTTGTGTGTTTTGTCTTTAGTTGTTCCAGAGTAAATTCTTCTTTACACCTATCAGCTTTAGGTTTTACACAGTTCTAAACATGCAGGATAACATTCTGGTCTCCTTACAAATAGTAGGGCACAGGCCAATGATTTCAAAAGGACCACGATTTTACCCATAATACACACAATCCTGTTTAAACTAAAAGACTTCTATGCTTCAATGTTTAATGTATTGATAATAGCACATTAAAGTTAAAATCAGTCCATCACTTTGTTCTCTCTGTAGATGAAATTCACTCATAGGTATGAAAAGCATGAGTTTTCATTTTTTTATACACAATTTTATACCAGTGGGAATCATAAAAATAGCTTTCCTCATATTTGCAGATCTGCTGTGATCATGTGCTTTTCATGAGGTTCTCTAGTAAATAAGGATTTTTTTGTGGATACACTCTTCTGTGTAAAATCCCCACTCCTGAAGTTTTAATATATTACCAAACATACTCTTCCTCCCGCAAGTATCTTCAGGCTTCAGGTGTCACATGTACTTCTTGGCAAGCATTTCTTTTGTTATGCCCACCAACTGTAACAGGCTTATTTGTGGATTAGCTGTGTCTCAGCTGTAAAATTAATTCAGGAGCACAGCCTGCAGTTCCAAATGAAACTACAACAGAAAGAAATGTTATTTCCAGGAGTTTGTCTTTTAAAGATTTGTGTAATTGGTTAATGCTGTTTTGTCTTTTTGTTTTTTTGGAGACAATTAATCAATATTTTTTCATGTGTAACTTTTATTTCTATTTTCAGTACATTGCAGTATACAAACAGCAAAGTCAGATGATCATGTCCTCTAGTGCTCAAGGAACCAGAGAGCCCTAATTAACTGATCTTATTGTGGTAGCATTTTTAGCAATTAATTTTGAGCTACAGACTCATGAACCAAAGCCTTCAGTTTTCAGCTTTCTGGATTCTTAAAAGTTTAAATCCATTTTTGCAGAATAAATGTATATTTATTTTCACTGTTTTCTCCCTCTCAGTTAAATAGAAGACAAATGGCGCAGTGCTTAAAGTCCAGCCTTTGCACTCAGCAGGCTTGGCTCTTTGGTCAGCCTTTATGCCTGACTGTAAAGAGACCCCACAAGGTGTGGGAAGACAGTTCAGACTTCTTTTATGGATGATTTCTTAATGCACCTGATATAACTTTCTGGACACACTGAGTCTGCCCCAGTTTGTCAAGTACTGCTTTTAACTGGAAAACAGTAGTTCTCCGACCAAGGCAGTGAGGGGCCTTTAAGCTGTGTGAGTACCCAAAGCCAATTTCAGTACAAAATCCAAGAGATGGGTTTAAAGCACTTCCAATTTCCACAGCTCTGTGGACACCACCAGGCTGAAGCAGTATGCTGTAGCTGCGGTGCTAATGGCCTATCCTGCCTGGAAGGAGATGCTGTGAGTTAGCCTGTATGCACATGGTTTGCCTTCAGTTGAGTGAGATCAGGCTGCTCAGCTGCATAACACAACTTAGTGACTGTCAGCAAATGCTTTTCTCAGCTGAAGCAGTAGAAAGCTATGTGTTTAAAAAAAAACAGGGCTGATTTTTGTCTCTGTTGGCAGAGCTAATTTAGCGCAGAATAATAGCAGCTGAAGTCTTTAGATGGCTAAAGGATTACCGCTGAGTAAACGGCTTCCTTTTCCTTCTGCCAGTGGTCAAACCAGTTTCTCATGTAAGTTTCTAGCACAATAGAAGACAAATGTATTTCAAATTAAAGTAGCTGCACTATGAAGTCTCTTTCTTTGTTGTGATAAAAATCATTTTTACATACACAAAAACCAAATACATGATACTTGGGTTTAGACATACCTCCCCAGCTATCAAATAATTTTTCCTTCACACAGCTAACAAGTTTGTCCTGCAATTCTTCCTCCATTTGTCATATAGCCTGTAATAGGACAGGGCTCTTCAGCAGCAGCTCACTCTCAGAGTAAACTTCACCACCCAAACACTTCCCTGTTGTGATGTGGCAAGGTCCTTCCTGTCACACTGTGTCTTTGTCTTAAGCCAAAGGATTGCCATCTCTGAAAACACTGCTCTCTCTTCTAACTGATCCAGCCTGACAACTTTTATTACCGCATAACATAGAACAGTAATTGTAGCTCCATTAGAAATAACCTACATTACTTTTTCCTGCTATTCTGTGGAAAGAAAAAATACATTGTACAGCTTCTCTATGCCTTCCTTCACCAAGAGCTGCTACATATAATCACTTGAAAGTGAGCAGATGAACTCCTAGATTGCCTTCCAGAACCAGCTCAAACAGAATACAGAATTGTAGGAGAAGGAAAGGCAGGAGAGAGTGTGCATGGACTGTCTAATATACATGTAGAAGGGTATATCCACCTGATGGAACTGAGGAGGTGGAGGGTAATTATACTGAGAGACAGGGACACTCAAAGCTCTTTGCATGAGGTGTAAGTTGAAGAGAACACAACGGAATGAGGAAGGGGGAGAGAAAAGGGACTTAAGATAGGATGCAAGCCAGTAGAATAAGCTGCAGGGTTTATTTTCTTATAAAAGAAAAGAAATTGCATGTCTGTCCAGGTGGTAATTTAATAGAAGCTAGCAACTTAATAAAAAGTATCTTAATGGTGAAGCCAAATTATGAGCTGAACTTCCTCCCCATCCTTGCTATTTTTTGCCATCTTGCAATTTCCTCTTAGATGGCACTTTTTTTTTCAATCTCTTCATGTTCAATCAGGGCACATTTACCACTCTGAGTCAACAAAATGAAGACGCTTTCTTAGTCTAGTTCAGGTTCCTGTTACTCAAGTAAGCCCCAATCCCTTGAGTTGCATCAATTGGATAATGATCATCAGCAATGTGGCTCAAGGTAATTTAACAACAGAACAGGGTACTCCAAGTTAAGCTATTAGAACCAGCCATCTTTTCATGTGCTCATTAATTGCAAGTAATAGCAATTTTCGCAATTATACATGCAGCCCAAGAGACTTGACTGGGTCTCACTTGCACAGGAGGATCACAGGTCCTAAAGCTTTCACCTGCATGCACTCACATACACTTTACATAAAATAAGCCAGTGAAAACGCGTTTATATGCTGAAGTCTCCTTCAAGTGCTTGTCCGAGTCTTTAAAACACCTTGTATAAAACCCGCTTCACTTTGACTAGCATTGACAACATGGGATTTTTTTTTGCCTATGATAAAGTCCTGAATTTCTGCTCTCAGTATGAGAATTCTGGTGACATGGCTGTGTCTGCAGGAGCAGAGAGAAATATCACTTTTGTCTACAGCACTCAGATGAGATGGTGTTGGCCTGAACTCAAGACTTATATTGCCTTACCAGTGAAATAATGCCATTGCACACCATGCTTATAGCAAGGCTTAGCTGGTTGTAGATTTTGGAGAGGCAAAAGTGCAAATATTACATCTCCCCAACATAACTGTGTTGGTACAGCTATACCAGCAGCATCTCTGTAATAGGGATGTAAAAATGGTCCAGACCAGAGAAAGCTGAACATATTGAAAAATCCTATGTGTATTTCAAAATTTCATTTAAACCCTCAGCCTTAACTATGGGTAGGTGGAAAGGAAAAAATAATTGTGAAGACTTTTACAATTGTTAGATAAAGCCCTGAATTACATTAATAGAGAGTTTCTCTTCCACAAAAGAATGAAGCTTTTGTCTGCCAGTTAGTCATGATTATTGCTTGAAATAATAGTTGTCTTCTTAAATAGCTTCACACCGATGGATTTTGTAAATTCAACTTGTGGTATTTCTGAGACACTTTCAATAAATTGCTGAGATTGCAGTGTCCAGGGTATAATCATTTTGCTGCCAGCATTAAATGGACAAAGGGAGACAAACAACAATGTAAAACTATACAATTCTACTGTGTTTCCTTTGGAAACTATGTACTGAATCTCTTAGATTCCTGGTTTGCTTCTGATAAGTGCTGCTAGGAATATAATTCAATTCCAGGAAATTTCCAATAAGATTATACGAGTTGTATCGAAGAGAAGCTATGATTTAAGAAAGAATAATTTAAGACAGTTAACTTTGCTGGTTTAAACTGCATTAGCACAACACATTCAGGTTAGGGCAATGGTTCTGTATTGCCTCATTGAAAGGCTGGGAGACAAAAATATTTCACTGTATCTGAAGGATTTCTTTTTCTTCATAGCAGTTCTTGCATTCAGAATTTCTGTTCATTTGTCCTCTTTGAAACAGCATGAGAAACATTTTTATGTAATGGAATCTCATCTCTGTAACTCTTCCAGTTACAGCCCTGAAGTATTTCAGTGATTCAACTAAGACAATTTAATGCAGAACTCGGAATGGGCTATCCCTGGCCAGGCTGTGTTTTGGCATACACAACAAAAATCATAATGCGAGTTTTAAGATCAACCCCTGCTCCCCTTCTGACCCACACAAAAGACTGTTCCAGGTGGTATGGTGATACCTGCTTCGAGAAAGGCTAATGGCCTATACTACGAAGGCAAAATTTAAAATGCACCTTTCAAATATGAAGCAGGATTATACCTTACTGTCACATGGGTTCACCTCACATCCACCAGAGGAAATCCTTGAAGTGAAGATGAAAGGAAACCTCATATTCCTTTTTCAACAACAGAAGCAACCTCTAACGCTGTATGCATAGTCTGGGAGAATGCTTTGCCCGACAATGTCTGGAAATAGAAATTCTAGAAATTAAGAATTAGCTGCATGCATGAGTAAAGTCTTGGTGCCTCTATTTCTAGGCGAATCTACAAGTGAGTTACTATTAGCAATACATTTCTTCTAATTTCTATTGTAAAAATAATTATTAAAATAGAATTTTAATTTCTACATAAAATACAAATAGGCTAGAAGTTGATCTTCCCTTCTTGCAACAGTATTGTCTCTTCCCCTCCTTTATCATGCGTCATTATTATATTTTACATCAATTATTAAACTGTTTTTATCTCAACCATTGGGTTTTACCTTTTTCCATCTCTCCTCCCTATCCCAACATGGTGGTAGAAGAAGTGAAAAAGAAGTGACTGTGTGGTACTTAGTGGCTGGTCGCAGTTAAACCACACCACCTGTAAACAATATAATTCTCATAGGAAAGGAGTGGTTGCACAAATTAAAAACTGGATAGAAATGCAAAGCTTTTGGGCTTCTGCCATGTCCTGCATTGAAACAGAAGTAATTTTCAGAGTAGAAATTGTTCTACAGCAAACTAATTTCATGGATTTTCTAGGTAGCTGTAAATCATCAGGTGTCACACTGTGGATTTACAATGTTTATAAAAATGCATTTTTGTGTGCATATATATCTACCAAAAAAAGGCAGCAAGAAGCAAACCCAGTTACAGCTCCAGAATTCCCTGCTATTATGCACCTGCAGTACCCAGTCTTTCTCCACTGCAGAATGGTGACACCACATAATGACATTTAATATCTCTGATCTGCATAATGTGAAGAGCGGTTGAATTATTAATTCTACCAAAAATGAAATAAAAATAAATCTATAAGAGGGTTGTTCCCTGTGATTATGTATTCAAGTAGCATAATAGTCACCAAAGTCACATAGTGCTACTCTTGTGCTTTCCTGGGATGGTTGGTATAGTGAAATAATAATGAATAATACATTTTCAGTATGAATTTTCAGACAATGTTCAAACATGCTAGAATTTATTAAATCTTTGAAATTTTGTGAGGTGATTATTTAATGAAACCCAGAAGACACTGAATGTAATGTATGAATTGCTTTTGCCATTAATCACTCAGCTCCAACATTTTTATAGATTTTTTTTTTCCAGAACACTGGAACACTGAATTTGCTGCAAGCTGCAATGAATAGAGATTGCAGTAGAGTAAGTATTTAGCTTTAAATTGAAACTCTAGAGGCAGGTAGGTAGAAAACTGCTTAATTTCAAAGATTATTTGGTGTGTTAGAATGACATCTAGTGACTACTTCAGGTTCTGATGCTGAGTTATAAAAATAGAAACAAAAAATACTTTAATTTTCTAATTTTTTCTTTGCTGCCCCCTAATGAAAGGCATATTCTTATGAAGAGTATATACATTTATAAGAACTGCAAATCATAGCCAGATACAATAAAACTTGAAAGAAAATCAAGTTAATTTAACGTTAAAGGCAAATAGTGCATTAGTGTAAGGGAGAAAACAATAACATACATCACAGTTTGTGAGACTCTGGGAATTAAAAATTAAGATTGCATCCCACTCTTCAATATGAATTTATTGTTCAGGAAATAGCCTATCATTTCTCTTTTATATGGAATTTACCAGGAAATAAAATGTTAAAAGTCACTTAAAATAAGTTCCTGATCAGGAATAGAAATTCATCCACATAGAGAAAACAGTTTGACAGAGGCCCAAAGCCTACCTTTCAGTAATTATCAGCAGTTTTCTTCCATTCAATGCAATCACACTGCTGACTCACAGAGCAAGGTGCAACAAGGGAAGAGTTCATAAGGTAATGCATGCCAGCAGAAAGCCTGTATTTGGATAATTCTGAGAGGATGCAAACTATTTTCTTCCATACTGGAGACAGAGCTACAAGCTCTTGAGAATGGAAGTGTGAGAGAGAAATGGGATGCTAGAGACATAGAAAGTAATTTCTATTGCTAAAAGTAAAGGCAAAAAGTAATATTTAAACTGACTCGTGATTCAAATAATTTTCATCAATGATATAATTTCATATATGGCTGAAAAAGATTGAACTGAGATTTTCTCACTGAAAACCGCAAATACATTTGTTGCATTACAGATTTTTTCCAGTCATGTTTCTTCCTCTGAACACACACCAGACCAGTGTTCCTAAGAAAGGAGAATATGTCCTTTATAGGATAGGACACCTACACAGAGCCAACGATTATTCTCCTCATGCTCAGCTTAATTTCAAAAGAAAAGCTGACTCCCTAATTGAAGTGTTTAAAAGCAAACTGTGAGAATACAGTGGACATGTAATCAATTACGAGTGTATCTGCTTGAATCTGTAGAGAACTGAAACGATAGTGGTGAAGTACAAATGTCAGTCATGAAACAGGAAAGATCATTGTAAATTATTTCAATGCTCATTAAAGTATGGGGAAAAGAATAGGCTGGGGGGTCGGCACCATCTACCCCAGCAGTGGTCAATGCCTCCACCTAGACTGAGCTGCTGGGGCAGGGACAGGCAGCAGAAAGATCTGCCTGCAAAGGTGTGCCCAGGCAGAGGACCTCCTGCAGAGGGTGGCTGAGCTGCAGGGGGTGGTGAGAAAGCTGTGTAACATGAGGGAGGCAGAGAAGGAATTGCCAAACAGCCAAAACCTCCCCCCCACAGACACAGACAGAAGGGAGGAGAGCCAATAATGCAGAAGAATGGATACTAAGGGCAGATCTAAACCTTAGTACTTCTAAACCTCAAATTCCTGACTGCAGTGTAAAGAGAGCCTAAAAATGCAGGGGCATTGAGGATAAATCTATTCAATATCATAATACATACAGCAAGGCTGGAGAGCTGATATATGCTTCAGATAAGAAGGCATTCTGCACAGTCAGTGCACAGAAACCTTTTTTTCAACCTTATTCATTTCCTAAGTGACAGCAATGAACACTGCAATGTATGAGAGACAAAGAATTTACAAATGAATACGCAGAAACAGAGAAAATGAGATGTGAACTGGAAGCCTGGAAGGAGCATATTGGGATTGGCTGTATTTTAGTGTTTGGTTTGATTCACTCTGTGTGGCATTGCTTACAAGAGAACCAGTTGCAGAAAAGGTCAGAAAATGTCAGTATCAGATAGTATGAGTCTGATCAGGCAGGCTTTCAGAGAAAAAACAGTGCTCTGTTTTCAGGGTCTGGGTAACAAACCCCTTTCGTTTTCAGTTAAAACATCCTGAAATAAATTTGTGTTCTGCAGATCTAAAGCTGAACTTCCCTGGAGCAGATACAAAAACAATTTCTCACAGGGTACTAAAACCTGCTGATACTGACAGGCAATTAATAGTTTTCTTAAAGATCTTTTTAATGCTAAGTACAGAGTGCTTACAGAACATTTTGTTCTTCAGAAGCCCGATTTTTCTACACAAATTCTGAAATGTGTGTTCAGTTGGGTATTTGCATACACTGGCCAGCTCCTGTGCAGGTTTCATTTGGATAATAAAATGCAAAGAAATAATGTAGAGTAAGACTATGAAAACGTAGATCCTGAAACTGAGGGTGCCATTTTGCTCATTGTATCAGCCTAATTGCTGAGTATCTTGGCCTGCATCAAAAGTATCGTGACCTGCAGGCTGAGGGAGGTGATTCTCCGTCTCTACTTTGCTCTCATGAGACCCACTTGCAGTATTGCACACAGCTCTGGGGCCTCCATCACAACAGGAATGTGGACCTGCTTGAACAAGTCCAAAGGAGGCCACAAAGATGACCAGAGGGCTGAGCTCCTCTTCTATGAGGCTTAGCTTGGAGAAGAGAAGGCTCCAGGGAGACTTTATAGAAGGCTTCCAGTGCCTAAAAAAAGGGCACTACAAGAAATCTGGAGAAGGGCTTTTTACAAGGGACAGGACAAGGAGGAATGACTTTAAACTGACTGAAGGCAGATTTAAATTAGACATTAGGAAAAAATTCTACATGAACTTTGAGGTCCTTTCCAACCCAAACCATTCTATGATTCTGTTATTCAGCTCACTGCAGTGTTGATGTTGATAACCAATCTGATATTGTATCCCACTCCATTTTACAATAAGAAATGTTTTAAATAAAAAGTTAAATATGGGAAGACGTGTAATTGGTATCCTGCCTCCTGAGGAATTAACCTCTGACTGATCACCATCTATGGTAACTACAGTGATAAAGAATGTCCTATGTTGCTACTGTTTCTGGAACAAATATGTGAGGTTTTCTGGTTACTTTCCTAACTCTTTCCTGAAGTATAAGCTCTCGTAAGAAACTTAATGAAGACACTCTCATAAACCCACGACCTTTACTTCCAAGTCACCTCATGCTTCCACACTTCTTAAAAAATTCAGCTCCCAAAATGTAAGCCTCATCATGCTGCCTCATGTTGGTAAAAAGTTTCTTTACTCAATCTGAGTCATGTGATGAGGTCATCAAAATGAGATGAGGGAACACCTATGACACAGGTCACACCACAGAATGTGCCAAGACTCCTTGGAGTGCAAAGCCTTCCTACAACACATTGGCTGCATGTATCCTGCCTAACTATACAGCAATGACTCCTTTTAGAGGCAAGGCTGTTGAAGGAGACCACATCTTGCTATGCCAGAGCAGCAGATGGGCTGCAAGCCTGCTCTGCGCTGCAGCACAGAGGGGTAATGTGGGGGAATGGGGTGGAAAAACTTAAAGACTATAGACAGACCAATGAATCTTTCTTTTAGCTTGTGAAGCCTGACAATCTTTGGTAGCCAGAGAGAACTGACTCTTTGAATCATGATCCCTTCGTTAGGAAAGAATGATGCAGTTAATACACACTTTAAAAAAAAAACTCTGATGCTAGCTACTAGACCATATGGAAATGTGGCATATATTATAGGAGTGTCATAGGCTGTATTTCTTCCTTATTAAAAATGTTCCAGTTTTGTTTTTATGTTTATTTGTTTGCTTTCTTCAGACAGACACAAATCACTGTGTTACTGAGAACTGGAGAGAATAGAATATATCCAGAAGGTTCATATCAATAAATACTGAGCTGACATAGTCCTGTAGACCTGGCATAGTGAGTGGGTCTCTGCTTTCTGCAGTGGCCCACTGAAATCAGCCAGACTATGTGGTGTATAAAGCTAAAACTAGGGGGGGTTGGCTGCCACAAAGACCAAATGAGTGAGTGGGTTTGTCTGAGTTACCTCCAGATCATCATGTGTATTTGTTTCCTTTATCCAGAATCTGGGGTAAATCTAATATCAGAAAACTTTCTGGCAGTTCACGTCAAGCACTTTTTTATTTTACATTTTGATCTTGCACTGCCAGATTTTATTTTAATAAATTGAAAGGAAATTAATGACCTGAACAATTTTTATGCACTGGCCATGGAAACTGCTTGTTACAAGAAAATTACACTCAAGCAAAAGATTGCAAATATCCTGGGCTTATCATATATATTAAAGACATTTACATATTTTTCATCTTTTTAAAAGGAGACCAAGATCAGTTCCAAGCCATCGCAGTACTGCAAAACTATTCTACTTGACAGGCAGGCAAACTGCCTACCTGCAGTTGTCTTAAATCATGACTTTCCATTTTCTGCACTCAGGTGGGAGCCATTTGAAAACTCACAGAAGTTAGAAATAGCAAATCCTGTAATAAACATCACATTTTAAGCTGTACAGAATGTTCAACATCTCAAAGAGTTTGATGCAATTAATACATGATTTTCTAGTTCCCATGTCAAGTAGGAATATCATACTTGAATCATTTTAGAAAACATCTGTCTTCATTAACTTCAGCCAGCATATGCAGATTTATCAGTTTACCATAGATATACTCTAATCAGACCTTATATTGAGTTGCTCCCTGAGCTTCCTCTTGTTTTTCAGCTCTTGAGCCATGTTCAAGCATTGTTTGGACAGGTTTCTCGTGACTAATTCAGTGTTTCTCAGTGCATTTATACCTGGGTGCACAACAAATATGTAAGAGGAAGTTTAATTTCTGTCCTCTTTTTTTTCTCCTTTGATTTGCTGGAAATAACTGAAATACAGATGGAGAACATGTCACTCCCCATGAATAGTGTTCATCTCTTCATACCTGATTTCTAAGTCAGATGGGTTTTACTAAAAAATGGTGGGGTCCAAAGTGACTGGGAAGTGAACGTGTTTTATTCCAATATAATAACTAAACCCAATCCTTCTGAAAGACGGCAGCACTTGTATGTAATCAAGATCTGTGAGCCAGCTACTTGAAGACAATCAGGAGAGATGGCACCTTCCCTTAAATCTGATAATGGAATTAGCCCTCATATTATTGCCTTTGACTAGTGATGGGAACCAAATGAGAAAATTTCAGCTGAGAATTATTCCTTTGTGTATGATGGATGTAACAGAGAGATCCCTTTGATTTGGTAAGTGGGATGAACTGTTCTGAATGTGATGTTCCTGCTTTCCATGACAAAGAGCAATGTACAATTACTAAAACGAGCAACACCTTTCGCAGCCATCTGTTTTTAATAGTTCTGCAATCCCTCTTTAACCGGAATAACACTATTACTGGTATCTCATTTCTACCTCACTGTGTTAGGCAGAATTAGAAGATGTTTCCCTACAGACCATAAGCAGCAACTGTGCTGCTCACTCTCTGCTCCAACAAAGAAGGAATGAAAGAAAGACGCATCCTTCTTTTATTTGAAATCGGGAGTAATTCACAGAAATTAATGGAGCTCCCCAGCACAAGATGAATGTGAAAACAGAGCCTGGCCCAGATGTTATAAATTAAGTATAAGTGAAATTCAGCGAGCGAGGTTTTTGCAGTATGAAGCTACATAAAAATAAAATATATTTTATTCAACCAGCTGAGAACAAAAATGAATCAAAATACTATTCAATGCTGCAGACTAAGAAATAACTTCTGCTTCAGTGTCTCTGCCTCTGCTTGTGCTAGTTTCGCACTGGTTGAGGTTATTGACAAAGCTAACTGATCTGATCTTCTCATGCAAGTTATTAAGAGAACCATTCAGATAGAAATTATATTATTCCTGAATCTGGAAAGAAAGCAAGTACAAAATACTTATTTAAAATAAACTCTGAATTATGACTCTAGCTCATTAAAAAGAAACCACAACATTCTAATTAAATGTGTGGGTCTTTTTTGTTTTGACAGATTCGTAAGGTAATTTCAGGTGATGCTGTAACTGTATTGTGGTGTATTCCAGATACTGTATTCTACTAATAACCAGCACTCATTTGAGCCTGATAGGAACATGGAAACATAAAAGACTGTGAATCAGTGCTTCTAAAAATAGCCCCAACCACCCCCTTCCTCCTCAACAAAGAAACATAAAAAGTTGAAATGGTGAGGCTGATGAGAACAAAAGGAAAGCAGCTGAATGGTGAAAAGGCACATTAACAAAACCACCCCACTTTTTCTAGAAGAGGTGCTTTCTTGCCTGCATTAAAAGAAGTACCCTGTGCTGATCTGACCACTGAAGCAATGTTGAGATGGTCCTATAAGCCTAGAAAGAAAATTAGTAAGCTTCTTTAGCTGGAATCATGTTTTCTTGAAAATTTCATCTGCAGTGAACTGCTGCTGTTCTCTAAAAGAGAAAAAAAAAAAAAAAGCAAAAGCAAACAAGGTTCAAACAACCAAAAAGAAAAAAAAAATCAAACAAAAAAGCTCAACAACAAAAAAATCAAAACCCAATAAGGAATGACTCATGTTCCAGCCAGGTATTCATAGTTGAAGTGCATCTTTTGTCTTGTACACTTGTATTCTGACAGGTTATGCTGTGCATGACTGAATGTTCATGAGAGTCATATGCTCAGGAGACACTGAAGTACTAATCTTCCTATTAATAGTTGGGCATATGTAATTAGCTTTCGAAGCTTGCACTGTGTAGCTGTCTTAAAATACATGACATACCCTTTACCAGACATAAAACTTCAATTATTTCCTGTTTTATTCCAAGATTACAGTCAATTAGTTTTTGATGTGAATTGATTTTCTTCTTTATGATACTTGAACATATGCTTCTTCATACAGCAATCAACTTGTGCAGTACTTCTACTTCGTTGTATCTGTGGCCTAATTGCTCGCTGGCTGCAGACTGAAGCAAGGGGCAGTATTGCACAAGTCTGGTTCCCTTTCTAAAGTCATCTCAAAGGAGCTTTGCTGAAGACATTAAATATATCCACTTCCCTTAGGGGGAGTTACATTATTTCTCTGTCGTTCCTCTTGCTGATTTACATTTGGAAATGAAATAGTAGGAATAGATCTTTTTACAGAGCCTAATTTTATGCTTATTTCAGTAGTTTTGAAAATATGCTCAAGCAAGCATATTAAACAGAACTTACTCGTCCTAATATCCCAGTTGTGTAACTAATGCGGCATCTTTCATTATGTGCAATGCCCTCATAAAAATGTTCTGAAGTCCTAGCTGACAAGGTCCTTTATGACTAATGTTTAATCTTCTTAGCAGGCAGAATGAATTTTTTTTGTTCTGCCTGAATTTACAGAAAAGATAACCAAATTATGGTATTGCTGGTGTTCTGAGTTTTCATGGATGGTTAGAGAAAAGTTATCTGATTCCTTTCGTATTTGGAAAATGCTGGAAATGCTAGTGTTTTATTTTCATTAGAAAGTTAATCTGGATAACTGGTTTAACCGAGTGAGAAACAGGTTTGTGATCTTAGTGATCTTTCGAACTATCCACAAAGCTACCTACCCTCTTGTTTGGGGCAATACTGGGGATCCTGAAACTGAAGTTTACTGGATCATTTTGGAGGGCCATTGGCTGTGCACAAACTCCCCACCTTCAGAACAAGCAACACCCAAACCTGTATAACCTGGGAAACCCAGGTAGTTTAAATAGGAACTTTTCAGTGTCCAGTAGGCAAGCTATGAATAATGCACAAACAACATCGCAGATTAACTTTCTAGAAAAGAAAGATATTGGTATATATTTGACACTATGCCTTAAAATCACAGAAGGATTTTCTTAATGACTAGAATTGTTCTGTGCCACTGAATGTTAATTGCATCTTCCACCTTCATATAATAACCACTGTTTGTGCTGTTCATTAACTTGGTCATCAAAGTTTATGTGCCAGTTTGCAGTCTTCTCTGTTATATCCATTTGCTTATACATTCCAACAGTGGCTTAAGCATTGTGCCCTAACTACCTTTCATTAACTTCATTTAACAACAAAAGCCCACATAACATGCTTCATCTGCTTGAACCAATGCTTTGCTTCATATCTACTCTCAAGCATATTTTAATGCAGTGATATCTAAATGAGAAATAAACTAAGTGTTCCAAAGGCCTCATAAAGATCTATGGAGTTAGGATTAGCAATGTGATTCTAATAGATGCTGATAAGAGAGAATGTTTTGGTCAGTTTGTAACCACGGAGCTGGAACAATATCAACTATAACTACAAGATTTGTGGTTTAGAATGTTGCAGTATTAATCTCTCTTCAAGGACGCCCACAGTAAACAAATCAGCATTTTTGCAAGATAAATGAGAAACACCATGTAACTACTTAAGCCTGGCAAGAAAATGAGGAAGAAAAACCTCTAAGTAGGTGAAGGGTAATTCCGGTAGGGGGAGATCACCACCTCCGACTCAGTAGCCCGCTACTCAGATTATACCCCAAACTCAATTTAGAACAATAGAACTAGCTTTTGTGCATGTGTAGTAATTAGCATACGAAGCATATTTGTTATAACCAATTAAAATAAGAATGTAGAATGGAATGTATGAATATGTAACAATCTTATGGATAAATATCTGAAAAGTTTGGTCCTAGGCATGCACATAGGGAGGAGAGATCCCCCATGCATCCAGCACTGTAATAAAAGAATGCCTGCCTTTTAACACTACATTTGTGTTATGAGGTTTTTCTTAACCAAGGTAACAAGTTTACAAGTCAACCTACATCATCCCTTTGTGATTCAATCCAAGTGGCATCCCCTCATACTGTCTTAATATATTACAATATCTCAAAGTGTGGAGTATCAACGATGAACTCCAGCTCTGGTGAAATCTGAAGACCTTTATTTCACGTCTCGCATCCCTTTTATAGTCTACCAGGTGCTAAGCAGTAATTTTCCACTCTCTTGCCTCCTTATCATCCCGATTTAGCAAAACTACTAAGGGTTACAAATATTCACATTGTTTGGTCTGTCTTTGAGATGCACATCCTGCTTTATCTTGCAAACTGTCTGTTTTGCTGAACATCTTTGCCCTTCATTGTTCTCTTCACAGTTCCCAAGGCTTTGGCCTGACCAGGGCAATAGTACCTGGTGTTTTCTTCACGGTTCCCAGGGCTTAAGTTGGATCAGGGTGATAACACCTGAGTCCATTTCATTAACTATTTCTGTCCTGTCACCCACATCAAAGGACTTTAATCTTAAAAAAAAAATTATCTGAGTTTTTTAAGAAAAAAAATCAGCTATGTGTCATTTGCTGTGGTTTTTTTTTTTAAAAAAAAAAAAATCCTATAATTTTTAGTGGTAGTGTATTTATTACCTGCTAATACTTTTCATTCAGGGCATTTTGTTTTCATGGAAAAAAGTAGAGCAATAAATAGAACGATATTTGACATGCAACTAATGTAGATGCTCCAAATTTTCAGGTCAGTTGTCTGTTATTGACCTTTACATTTTATGTTTAAGCTGGCTTATTCCTAAGAACACCAACTTTCTGGTTCATTTTAAAAAGCTGGCATTTCTGTTCTTGTAAATGTAATTAAAATAGTTACCTAGGTTACAAGGGATAATTAATATGTGGAATCTAGATGACATTTTGTTTTGGGTCATTAATAACTGGTGTTTGCTGAAAATAACTCCCTATAAACTGCTTTTAAAGTGTCTTTCATGCTTTAGTCACCTTGTAGTCTATTAAAGAGTGTCTTGAGGTAATGAAGTGTGACCTGTGTCCATGAATTCAGTATTCTTTCAGAGGATCTCTGCAACATGAAATTGAAATGCAACAAAGTATACAGGGCAAATAAAAAACATTTTTAGAAATGGTACTGCAGCATACTAATGGTAGGTGAGAAAGGCCAACTGAGAGCAATCAATGGAGATGATGGGATCAGAGGATGCTGTGAAAAAAAGTCCTCGTTCTATTGATAGGACTTGCCCTAGAATGAACTCCAGTCAACATAACAGCTATTCTTAACTATGGCACATGGAATTTATTTTGGCCAATTTAAATTTTCTTTCATCCTTCCTCAGTCTTTCCAATGAGTCTGATGGTCCCTAGCCATCTATTAGAACAGTCTAAAAATGACAAATGTAAAAATCCTAAACTCTGAAGATAGGATTAAATTGTTAATGTTTAAGCAAGTTTTTTTAGGCTTTACAGTGAGTAGAAAGACACAGAGGAAAAACAAATGAACCCCCAAACATTTCCTGAAAGCTATATCTCATTCTAAATTTGATATTTAAATCATTTCAGTATTCTAAAGCCAGAAATGTGCAACTTCACTGCCTTGTTAATTAAAGAAGCAAATAACATAGGTATGATTTGCATTTATGCAACCTGAGTGAAAAGAAGCTTTAATTTAAATACTTGTCACTGTCTCAATGTTTTTCCAGTTGACTTACATGGCATAAGGTAACGGAGTCAGGCTGCTGGCTTCATGCTGTTTAGTCACCACTAAATAATTTCTAGCTTTTAGCATCCTGGAGTAATGGGGTGTTTTTCTCTCCTTCCACTCTCCTCTCAGCTGTCCAATAACCAATTTTTTTTTAATATGTCTTCACTGGTTATATGTTATTCATGCAATATTTTAATCTAAGAACCAGTCTATTTCCAGTGACTGAAAGAGGGTATCATATTCATCCTAATGCTTTGCAGAAAAATACTCTACTTATCTCTGCTGGAAACTACAGCCCTATGTGCACAATGTTGCTACTTAGGAATTCATCCTCCTTTTGCCATACAGTATCTCTATCTTTCTTTTTCTTCCTAATATTTGTACTGTGCCTATCACAGGTTTTATTTCTTTCTCACGGGGAAGCAATTCTGTAATAAAGATGATCAGTTTTACTCTTTCCCTCTTCTTATTTTTAAAGGCTATTCCCTTCTATTCAGACATGATGACTTTTTATTGTTTTACAAATTAAGACAACAACAAATATTGACCCTTATAAAAAGTTTATTTCTGTTTGTCTTTTAAAATCTGTGGAATAGGCTAATTGTCCTTTGGCTTACTGGAACCATGACACTAGGAGCTGAGAGTATAGTCTGATTTCAGGTGTCCTGCCTGAAGAATTAATGCCGTATGTCTAGGAAATGTCCCAAAAATGCAATGTTTGCAGAAAATAATTCAATACTTACTGTATGATTTAGGAAATTACAGCTAAACATCATGCAATACATTGAGAAATATAAGTTAATACCATGCCTTTCCATCTGAAGAATACCGTGTACATTATTGCAATGCCATGATGTCCATTTTGCAGGCCAGAAGCTGATGACCTGCAAAAGGAGTCAGGGAAGGCTAAACCATCCACCCAACGATTAACTAATGACCTTATAATCAGTGTCTAAGGAACAGATTAAAAGCTTTGTTGGATTATGAAGATGTAACAGCTATAACTTAGAGTTTGAAGTGCACTTTCACAGAACTTTGTGCTAGTTTATGATGAATACAAGTCCAGATTTCTAATTTTTTTCCAGAAAATAAAATAACCAACCTACCTCCCCCTCCAAACAAACAAACACACACCACATCACACCCTGAGCACTGATGAGTTATGGCTGGAATTTGTTGTAATAAAATAATAATGGTAGTGAAATCATGAAAACCAAAGCCCTTATGCTCTTATTAGTTCTACACATTTTTATGAATCAGAATTCTAGAATAACTTTTAGAAATACTAACCTTGCTGAGTTTACTGCCACAGAGACGGCTGCATTCCTGGCAGGAGCAAGTTGACTGAGTAGTAGGATTTAAAAAGAAAAAAATCCAAGATTGATGTTTTCGTTTCCTCCTCTCTCACATGTGCTTTTTTAATGACTGTAATAATTTTATCAGAGAACAGAAGACCTAATCTGAGATACTGCAATTGTTATAGACATTTCAACCATTATGTGAGATCTGAAGTCTTTCCACTATAAGGACAATGGATTAAATGAACACTCAAAGTTTGTTTCCAGGAAAATGTCAAATGAGAAAAGCAAAGCGTATGCAGGAGAAAATCTTGTTTCTGGCTAGTTCCTGTCACCTAAATACCTGAAGCTATCTGTACTTCCCTTCCCTGGGCAGACCATCTGGAACAAAACAGATGAGAGTTGAACCACCTGCAAGGCTGATGTGCTCAGTTTGTACCCTGATAATAAAATCTGAATTCATTACAACTGAAACTTGAGAGCTGAGAGTTCCTGCTTTATTGCCATGGCAAAAATCTGCACTTTTAATTTTCAACAGAACCAGAAGTTCAGACAGACCCATTGAGTCCATCAGTAATTACCAAATGTATCTCCCATGACTTTGACTAATTTTTTCTCAAAACACATTAACATTTGCCCTATAACTCCTGGTGGCAGTGAGCTCTAAAATTTGGATTTGCGTTATATAAAAATATGCTTCTTTTTTGCGTACTTCAAGCTTGCAATCTGATAACTTGTTTGGAGGATTCCCAGATTCTATGTTTGGAGGAAAAAGAAAAAAGAATAATCACTCACTAATGACATTGCTCTAGCTGTCAGTTTCCAAGCTGAAGTGTCCTGACCTGTTCAATCTCCTCTGTGCAAAAGTCACCCAGTGCTCTGCATGTCTTTTTTTCACTTTTCCTGATACCTTTTTAAGCTATACTTTTTGGAGTTGCAGTGATTAGAACTGCAACTCTTAATTTATCCATTGAAAAGAGATGGTTTTTATGCAATACTTAAAAAAAAATACATTTCCTACTTAATTCCTGACCCATCAGTGCAGCCTGTGAGGACACAGACATTCCAAAGTTCATTGCAGGAAGGAAAAATCATGTTTTCCAAGTATTTTCACCTCCACTTTTCTGTAAACTCTCTGTGCATCTGAGATAATGAGAACAGACCTGGAACTCTGATGCGTTATTATCAACTCCTAAAGCATTTGAGTCATTTAAACTCTATCTATACTTAGCTGAACATAAAGTGCTCTAAAATTATCAGCTAATGAGTTTGAACTAAGCCACAATGAATACAGGAATAACTAAAAAGAATATGTGATTTTTTGGAAATTAAAGCTATCTTCTTGGGAAATTAAAGTATCTTCTGTTTAATCACAAATACAAATTACCAATTTTATTTTGTGTTACAGGACTATTTATTTTCAAATGTTTCTTTTGGTCACATATCTATTTGTGATGCTGTATTTACCAAAAAAACAATAGAGGAAAAAGGAACAGGAAATTAAGAAACCCAGAGATAATGGAAGAAACTAAGGCAATTAAAAAAATTTTAGTGAAAGCATAAATATTACAGCAAGTGCTGTAAAAAACACCTAAGTAACAAAATTGGGACAAAAAAAAATGCGGGGGGGGGGGGGGGAAGGAAGAAAGAATTAGAAACTTGAACTGACTTTAGTTCAGAAAATAGAACTAGTTCAGAAAAATAGGGCATCATGGCATTGCAATAATGCACATGGAGATCTTCAGACGGAAGAGCATGGTATTAACTTATATTTCTCAATGTATTGCATGATGTTTAGCTGCAATTTCCTAAATTATACAGTAAGTATTGCATTATTTTCTGCAATAACCTCCTTTTCATCCAGCAGCTTGGGCTTATCACCGTCATCTTCTGCCTCCTCCACTGCCGGGTTCTGGTGACATTCCAAAATCTTTGCTCTCTGGCCAGTTCATGATGACTTCTAGTATTCCTGTATGACTGGGATTTCCTGTTTGAGCTCATTGTGTAATTAGTGCAGCCCACTTACTCCATGTAGCATCGGTTGCATGATGTGTAGAGGAAACCCTGCCTTTGAACATCCAGCCCAAATTTCATCTCTCCACCTCCTCTCTCTTGGGTACCTTCATTGGCACCTTTATTTGTGGCTGCTCCACCTCCTTCTTCTAGATGCTGGGTAACTGTGTTAGGCCTGCTTGGTTGTTCTGTGCAGAGTTTTTCCAATCTAAAGCTTTTCTGTGACTTCTTGTTTTGTTTGCTCTCCACGGAAGTTGTTGTTTGGGTGTTTTTGTTTGGGTTAGGTTTTCTTTTTTTTTTTTTTGCTTTTTTTATTTTTTTTTTTTTTTTTTGTATTTTTTTTTTTTTTTTTTTTTTTTTTTTTTTGCCTTGGGAGAATTTAATTGGAACCTTTGATTTAGGCAATTTGCTGGGAATTATGTGTTATAACTCAGTGATATGAAAAGCGTAACTGCATAAAACCTCAATGGGGAAAGAAAATGCAAACTTCAAAGTAACTAAGATGTCCAAGTTACACTCAGTATAACAGAAAACAAGCAGAACAGAAGGATGTTAATCTTTCAACATAGTACAGAGTAATTTAATTGTGTAATCCTGCCCACTTGTGCTGTTAAGTCCTACTCCTTACCATGACTAAAATTCAAAATTCTCTTCAAACTGGTGTTAGCTATGAGAAATAGACATTAAAAAACCTAAAGAGTATATTTATGTTTCTATATGGAAGATATTACAAATGAAAAGACTTTCTCTCCCTATCACAAAACATACTTTCCGGACTGACTATCTAACTTCATGTGTATTTTGTGCCCTGTTACTAACCCTCAATTCAGACACAATTTCATGCCCAGTCTTTGGCCAATTTAATTCTCTCTGCAAAACTGTCCTGACATACAAAACTTAATTCCTCTATATCCTTTCGTTGTATCGTCATTCTAGTCTGTGTTTAAACACTTGCGATGTCATTCTATCAAAAGATCTTGGGGAAGAACGTAGACACTTGTTAATAAAATGTTTCGATTGAAAAATTTCTCCATGATGCTGTTCTTGCTATATTATTTAAGACCTTACTGGCTTTGTGTGTATTTGAGGACATAACCACAACTCATAAGAATTCAGTATTTCTCACTGCTTTTGCCACAGGAACTTGGAAAAATTCATCTTAAGTTCTCACTTGTGAAAAACTCTTTGAGCAACAATAAACAATTAGAGAAGACTGATTTCCACAGCAGTTGTTCTAATTAAGCATATGGAGCTCCATGAGCTTATTTTTTGTCGTTATGCATCAGACCAAGATAAGTTACCAGCTTTGAGAAGTAAATGAAAGGACTTGTATTTTTGCAAGTTGTAGACATGTGAGTGTATCAAGACCTACAATGAATGCACCAGATGGTGAATGTAGAACAGACACAAATTCCTGATTTAGGATTTATTTTATTTTTTTTTCACTTATACAGACCATGGGACAGTCCCAGGATTCTTTTCTGTGACTGGGATTTTTAGGCAATATTGCAATACCAAAAATCAATGGCAGGATGTCATGGGTTCAGCAGCAGCAGCCATTTTTAATTTTTCGTAGTAGCTGATGCAGCACTGTGTTTTTGATTTTTGACTTGGGAACAGTGCTGATAACACCAGTGTTTATAGTTATGGCTTAGAATGTTTAGGCTGGACAAGGACTTTCTGAGT
>JASSUY010043105.1:0-21064 GCA_032466535.1 Forpus xanthops | reverse complement strand
GAAGCTGTGGCTGCCCCATCCCTGCAGTGTTCAAGGCCAGGTTGGACACAGGGGCTTGGAGCAACCTGCTCTAGTGGGAGGTGCCCGTGGCAGGGCTTGGAGCTGGATGAGCTTTAAGGTCCCTTCCAAGCCAGCGGGTCTGGGATTCTCTGAAGCCATCCAGCCGCCATGCGCAGGTTTCTCCCCCGCAGGGCCGGGTTGTGTGTTTCTCGAACCCAAAAGAAGCACAGTCACTTAATCAGAAACGTCAGACAATGTGTCTTAGCGTGCTGGGATCTTCCGCAGTGGTTACACGAACAAGAAGTCACCACCCAAAGGATGGCTCCAAACCCACACGTTTGTCTGTTTGACTGCCAAAGAGGGAAGAGAGCTCGTTTTTACCCAAAAAAAGGCATTTAGGGGAGTTTTGGCAGCTGGTGCCCAGGAATGAGCAATTAAAAGGTATCAGGCCCGGAGATGCTGCCCTTACCCAAAGGCTGCGATGTCTTTCCCCCAGTCCTGCCTTCCCTTCACCCATCCCAGCAGCAGTGCAGAGTGGGACAGGCACTTATCACACTGACAGCATCTCTGGAATGCCTGGGAATGCATCTGCTAGCCATGCAGTTTCATTGCCTGTTGGAGACCCTTTCCGAAGCCCAGCATAGGCAGAGGAATCGCTGGTAAAGAAGAAATCCCTGACACCTTTCCAAATGCTTGGTGGTCTCTGCTCACTGGTGAAGAGCGCTTTGGTGTAGGCATAGCCACCAGATGCCAAAGGAGCACAGGGCAAGCGATGTGACTTCCTTGGCCAAGCCACTGAAGCCAACCTTGGGTGAAGAAGTGCCCTTCGCAGCACTGGGCTGCACACACAGCCCGTGGGAAGCTTGTTCCATCCCCATCCTCCATGGGACACAAGTGTCTGGGGATGTCTGGGTACTGGGTATGGTATTCCTGTACCTTTCTGGGGGTGCTGGTCAACAAGAAGCTCCCCATGACCCAGCTTCAGTGTGCGCTTGAGCCCAAACCCCCCGTGTGCTGGGCTGCACCGCCAGAGCATGAGGAGCAGCTCAGGGAGGGGATCCTGCCCCCCTGCTGTGCTTTGGGGAGACCCTTACTGTAGTCTGATCCAGCTCTGGGGCAACAACACAAGAGGGATGTGGAGATGCTGGAGTGAGTACAAAGGAGGCCATGGAGATGCTGCAAGGGCTGCAGTAGCTGTGTTCTGGAGCCAGGCTGAGAGAGCTGGGCTGCAGCAGTCTGGAGAAGAGAAGGCTCCTGAAAGGGAGACCTTAGAGCAGCACCAGTGCCTGAAGGGGCTGCAGGAAACCTGGAGAGGGGCTTTGGACAAGGGCCTGTAGGGACAGGTCAAGGGGAATGGCTTTAACCTGCCAGAGGGGAGGTTGAGCTCTTGGGCAGAAGCTGGATGAGCTTTAAGGTCCCTTCCAACCCAACCCATTCTGTTATTCTTCATTGCCTCCTGCATGGTGCTCAGCACTGGGCCCTGAGGCACAGCAAGCGCAGAGCATCTGGAAGCACAAATGCGTTTGGGCTGGTCCTGGGAGTGTATTTAGGGAACTTTGACCCTGCTCTCCTCCCTCATTCTTCCTGGGAAGGTGAGCAGCACTGGCACCCAGAGCAAACGTGCCCGCAGCCATGGGCAGCCACAAGCCTTGCTGCAGGCGAACGAAGAAGTTGGGCGTTTGCTGCACAGCACGTGGCTCCCCGGGCACAGCCCGTCCTGCTCAGGAAGCTCTGTAGCAGGAGCAGGGGCAGCACCCAGGAGCTGTACGGGTGCGACCACAGCAAGAGCAGCTGAGCGAGCGCAAGGGCATCTGCAAGACACCTGCAGGCACCAAAGTCTCATCCAGCCACGGGACACAGTGCAGGAGGGAGCTGAGCATTGCGAAGCCTTTGGCACCCAAGCCCTGGGTTTGGCAGCAGCTGGAGGAAGCAGGGAAGCGTTCCAGTGTGCGCTGGTGAGTCACTGCACAAACCCACCCCTGCTGCACGTTGTGCCCCCCGTGGGGGGGACAGCTCACAGAGCTTCTCCCCAGGAGCGTGGTGCAGCCCCCATGGCACAGGGAGGTAGGGGTCTGTTCGTTCTTGCGTTGGGAGGGATTTGGGATGTGGCCCCCAAGAGCTGATCAAGGCAAGGTGCAGATTTGCTCACAGCAGGAGGTTGGAGACCCCTGAGCCTCATTGTCACCACCATGCCTCGTACCGGGATGGAGCTGGGGCAGCGAGCTCTTAGCAGCCTTTAATCCTTGTGGGCTACTTCTCTGCAATCTGTTCACTCTCCTGTTGGCTGCACAGCAAAGCCAAGCCCGGTGCTGGCAGGGATGTGGCAGACTCTCAGATGAGATTCTCTGCTGTCCTCTTGGAAGCTGGTAATGAATCAAGTCACTTGGGTGAGAAAAAGGAAAATATGAAGCTTCTGTTGCAATTTCCTGCTTCAGATTGCAGAGCACAGCACTCAGAGAAGCAAAGAGAGCTGTGTCTCTCCCGTCATGTGGTCAGACTGACATATCCGGCTTTCCCCTCCATAACTCCCTGGTTTTAGTTTCTCCTGATCCATGAGATTTCCTGGTCTCTCAGGAACGGGACTCTGCAGCAGGGCAGCCCAGGCAGGAAAGCACAGAGCTGAAGCCCTGCTTCTGGGGTGCAGGAGAGCAGTCCATCAACTCCCTCCCAGTTTTGCTGGTTGTTGAGCTTTGCCCTGATGAGTGTGCTTGATCCATATGAAGGACACTGAGCTGGGCAGGAGGGATGAGGGCAGTGCTGTGTCCCTCAGTGGTGGCTCTCCATGGTCCTCTGCCCATCTTGGCTGCATCTCAGTGGTCCCCCCAGCTGCCTCTCACCACTGCTCTCCTCATTTCTAGGTCATTCAACATGAATGTGGCTGTTCTCTTCCTCCTGGGGCTGGGGCTGTTGGAGGCAGAATGCAGGTGCTTCTTCAACCGCACTCAGGACCACTGTATGTGCTACAACCTGTCCCAGGAAAGTGTCAACAGCATCATCCAGTGCCTCCCAGCCTCTGTTGTGGAGTTTCGAGGGGGAGACCTGAAGAGGTACATAGCCTTCCCCATCACTGACCCAGACCAAAATACCATTGAGAGCCTGGGCTCCCTGCTGTTCAGGAAGATCATCTTTGGTGACCTGCTGGTGCCTGAGATACTTCTTGCCCAAGTGCTGAGGTTCTTCTCCTACACCCACATCCAGGAGCTGGTGTTTGACAGCTGTGTTTTTGAGGGCAGAGGCAACTGGGACAGAATGGCCGGCCAGGACTTGCCGATATTGTCCCTGCGCTTCCACAACGTGAGCTCTGCCGCGCTGACGGGCCGCGAGCAGGACTTCTCCAGCCTGAGCACCTTCCTTGGGGCTCTGCAGGAGCTGTCCATCACCACCTCCCACCTCACTAGCCTGCCCTGTGCCATCGGGAGGCTCTTCACAGCCCTGCGCTCCCTAAACATGTCACAGAACAGCCTTGGGGACGAGAGCCTGATGCTCGCCTTCTGCAGCGGGGCTTTCCCTCAGCTCCGGGTGCTGAGTCTGCAACGCAACAACCTGACATCCTACCACAGCACATGTGAGGGTGTGCAGCTGCTGCGGGAGCTCCAGCACCTCGACCTCAGCCAGAACAAGCTCAGGGCAGACCCGTCCTCCTCCTGCCAGTGGCCACTGTCCCTCCGCACCTTTAACTTGTCTGATGCTGGCTTGGAAGAGGTCATCACACCTCTGCCCCCCAACCTGGAGGTGCTGGACATGAGCTGCAACCACCTCCACAGTGTAGACATCTCCCTCGGCTCCTTGAAGAAGCTCTTCCTGAGCCAAAACATGCTGGAGGCTGTGCCCTCCCTCAGGAATTACCCGTTGTTGGACACCCTGCACCTGGACAACAACTCCATCACGGAGCTGCCGTGGGATGAGATGAAGAACCTGCGGGACGTGGCTGCAGCCGACAACCCCTACATGTGCTCGTGCTCCGAGGTGGGCGGGCTGCAGGCGCTGGCGGCTGTGGGGCAGCTGGGGCAGGGCTGGCCCCAGCACTACATGTGCCATGCTCCCCCTCATTACCGGGGCAGGCTGGTGGAGGACGTGCCGGTCTCAGTGCTGCAGTGTGACAGTGCTGCTGTGATTGCCCCCATCTGCATTGTCCTTGTCCTGACTGCCGTGGCTGGAGCTGTCGCCTTGGTCAGATCCAGACCTGGGCTCATCCGATCCTGCCCCAGAATGTGAAGGGGACCTGTGACCATCCCCATGGGACCTGCAAGGCCAGGAGCTCCGTGGGAAGTTTCACAGGACCCCCAAGTGCTGGTAAAGGGCTCTCAGTGTCCCAGGTTGTCATGGTTTAAGCTCAACCAGCAACTAAACACCACGCAGCCACTTATCCCCTGCCTGTGGGATGGGAGGGAGAACTGGAAAACAGGTATCAAACCTGTGGGTTGAGGAAAGAACAGTTTGATAATTGAAATAAAAGTAAAATAGAATAATAATAAAACAGTCATAACAACAGTAATGACAGCAACAACAGTAATGCTAGCAATAGCTAGTACCCTTAATAATATCAAGAGCACTAGCTAGTAAGCTACGTGATGATGATACTACTACTGATAATAATAGGAAATAGAGAGGAAGGAATAACCCCTCCCCACTGGTCCCTTCTGGGCAGCTCCCCCCAGTTTATATTTCATATTAAAATATGTATAAATAAATACATATTACCCCCAGTTTATAGTTTGTATTGCAGTTTTATCCCACTGGGCATGCTGCACTGTAGGACAGAATCCCCCTTTGGCTGGTTTGGGTCAGGGGTCCTGTCTGTGCTTCCTCCTGGCACAGCAGGGGAGACTGAGCCATCCTTGATCAGGGTAAGTGCTATTGAGCAACAGTTAAAAAGCATGGGTGTTTTATCAGTGCTGTTCTGAGACTGAAGCCAAAACACAGTTCTGCATCAGCTACTAGGAAAAGAATTAACTGTGTCCCAGCCAACACCAGGACACCAGTCCAGGCTATGGAGCAGGATGGTCCCCAGCATTATCTCACAGTAGCTGCTGGTTGTTCCTTGCGCCTAGGAAGCCTTCATGTTAGTCCCAGGTCCCATCTCCCATCCCTGCCTTGCAAAGATGTCCCAGGAGTGAACAGGTCCAGGCACTTGTCTTCCGTACTCCTGCTAACTCCTGCTCAGCCTCCAGCCTGCCCACAACATCCATTAATAATGCAGGGAAACAGGATTCCTCTCGCTGTAACCCCATCCCCTGCCCCGTCCAGCAACTGCTGAGCTGGCCATGGCCGCTGGGGAGGTGAGTGCCATCATGGGGACATCACAGGGTGGTTCGTGGGCTTGCCTGGGTGTGTGGGGCAGGATCCAACTCATCCCCCTCTGCCCTGTGTCCCAGCAGGATGTGTGTGTGAAAGCAGCCGTGGGACTCCACAAGGCAGCAGGTAGAGCCCTGCTCAGCACCTCAGGGCTTCAATGTGAACCTCCATGCCAGGAGGTGCTGGTGGGCCTGACCTGGGCAGTGGTGATGGGGACGGGGTGTCCTCCCCATCCTGGTGGCTCTGAGCACTGTGGTCATGGTGGGAGGGCTTGGGAACCACGTAGTGTAATGGGAGCCGGCTCCAGGCAGCATTAGGAGGAGCAGAGCTGGGGCAGGGGGGTGATGTCCCCTCAACACCAGCCCATGCTCAGTGTTCTCAGGGACAGGGGACAGCTGTGCAGCCAGCAGTGAGGACTCCCTGAAGCTCCTGTTTGCTCGGAAGGAGGCTCAGGTGAGAGCGTTCAGGACATTGGGTAACAAGGGGATGAGAGCTCTGGGAAAGCTGATGGGAGCAGGGGGGCTCTGTCCACTTGGGACCATGATGGGTGCTGAGGTCTTGGCCTGATTCCTGCCCTACACCCCTCTGGGCTACTCTTTTGTAAGGGGCTGCTGGGGGGTTACAGGATAACAGAGGGGGTTTCCTTCCCAACCCTACCTGCGCTAAGCCCTCCATGCCATGTCTATCCCAGTATGCCCAGTTCCCCTTTCCCCTGCACTGGTCATACTGGGATGAGGGAAAGCTGAACATTATCACCCTCCCTCATGCCAGGGCAGCTGCTTCACTGTCGATGGTGTCTTCCGCTTGGACGCAGGACAGGTATTGTGGGTACCATGTCCTCCTGCATCCCTGTCCCCAGCCAGATGAGCAGGGGCACACTGGCCCAAGCTGTTGGCTGGAGGCACTGGGCACCACTGCCACCTCCTCAGGTGTCATAGGCAGTGTTGGGGACGTGCGGCTTGGTCTATGTGTGGTTCTGTCCTGGTCTATGTGTTACCCCTGCCCTGTTTCCTCTGTGGTGCTGGGACGTGGCTGCCACGCTGTCTGTGCCTTACTACCCATGCTGTGCTCTCTGTGGCATGCTGTGCACCACTGTGCCACACCATCCATGCCGTGGCATGCCATGCATGCTGTCATCTGCACCGTGCCATCCGTACCAGGCTACCTGGCCTGTGCTACCCATGTACCCCATCTGTGTTGCGCTGCCCAATCCATGGCAGTGCCCTCTGTGCTGGGCCATCTGCACCGTGGTGTCCATGCTGTGCCGTGCTGGCTGTGCCATTCCATCCCTGCATTGCTGGCTATGTCTGTCCTACAGGAGAAGGTTCTGGAATTGGCAAGACCCCAACTGGCCCTGGTTCCCCTTGGCTACAGCATGACCCTGCTGCTGTGGGACCCACGTGGCCCTGGGCCCCAGCTTCCCTGCCAGAGCATCGTCTGGCAGGTGAGGACACAGGGAGAGGTGGCAAGGGGAGGTGACAGCACATGGGTCATCCCACTGTCACTGGTCCTGCTGCTACGGGGTGAGACCCAGCCATGGGTGCCAAGAACCAGAGGCTCCCATCTTGACCAGCTTGTCCCCAGGTGATCAGCACCATCTTCCAAGAACTGGAGGCCCTGGGGGGCGATGCACGGAGCCTGCAAACTGTCAGCCTGGTCCAGGTAGGGCAGGAGCAGGATGTGGTGGGCTGAGGGTCCTGTTCCCTCTCTGACAGTGGTCAGACCTTGCTGTGCCAAGGGACATACATTGCTCCAGTGCGGGCAAGCAGTGCCCTGTGCCAGAGGGTGACCAAAGCCTGCAGACCTTTGGATCGTGAGATCTCTCCCTTCTCAGCCCTTAACTTTGCATGGCCATGAGCAGGCTGGGTCTCTGGGGAATGCCAGCAATGCCCTCTTTGCTCCCCTCTGCCTAACACTGCCCTGTTCCAGGTCTGCAGCCATGACAAAGCCTGGGACCTGCTTCATCCCGATGGCCGAGCCTTGCAAATGATGGATGTTGCACCCCTAGGCCTGTAGGTACCTGATGCTCGGTAATCTGGCAGGTGCTTCTAGGAGGTGGTACCCCAACACTGAGCATATGGGCTAGGCAGGGCGCATGGTGCCCAGCAGAGGATGGCTAGGGGCATCCTTCAGGGAGCACACAAGGGATGGATGAACATGGGCATCTTTACTTACTCTGTTCCCTCTCTGCTTCCAGGATGGTGGAGGAGGCAATGGAAGTTGCTGTGTGTGATGCCCAAGCTGCCATCAGTGTGTACACCTTGGGGCTGGGAGCCATCCCGGCACTCTTCCAGGGATGTGCACAGCAGTCCCCGGCAGACGGGTGCTTGGCCACACAGGGGTGAGGGATGGGGCAGATATCCCATAGGGAGGGGAAGGATTTGGGCCATGGGGTGACCGTGGGCACCACTGTGCTGTACTCTCTAGAGACGCTCTCCCTAGAGCCGGCAGCCTCTTCACTCTCACTGTGGAACGGGAGCTGGAGGGAGGCAGGCACCAGCGCTCGGCTCTCAGGATCCTGGCATCTCCTGGGGTCACCAGGCCCTGCCCCAGGCTGTAAGTACTCGAGCTACAACTCTGTGCCAGGCTGAGCTATGTCCCCTACCCTGGCACCCCCACGGTGCTGCTGTGGGTCAGGGGGATTTGGTACCCCTTTGAAGCAGAAGAGACCCCAACACCCCAGCGGGAGCACATGGCTGGGAGCTAAGGGGGTGCCATCACCGCTGGGGACATGGGCTTGCTCCCAGCATGGCTCCCGTGGCTGGGGGCTCAGCCTGCCCAGCCCCATCCCTCTCCTGGTGTGTCCCTTGTCCCCCATGCAGGGCACCGGGCACTGGTCACCCTCTGTCTGACACTGGCTGCCTGCCCTGGGTCGTGGAGCAGTTGCTGGAAGGGAACAGCCTGACATTCCTGCTGCTGTGTGTGACACTGCCAGGTACCCCCTGGGATTGGGATGCTGCTTTGGGGCGTCCCCCTCTGAGGTTTCCCCCATCTCACCCCACTTCTGGCACTTGGTCCCAGACTGCAGTGGTTGGAGGCTGGAAACCAGCTCCACTTACCCCCATCCTGACCCTGTGCCAGGCAGTGGGTGGTGCTGCTGGGTCCCTGTGGTCCCTGCTCAGGGCTTCCTGCTGTCCCAGACACCTCCAGAGAAGAGGTCCTGGCGGCCCTGGGGCTGGCCGAGCGGGTGAAGAGGCTGGCCAGGAGGATCTCAGCCACGCTCTGGGACCCTGTGCAAGAGATCACAGCACGTCGGAGGCTGATCCGAGGGCTGCGGCTGGAGCTGCTGGCTGCAGCTGCAGTCCCCGAGCAGGAGGTGGCCCTGGCCCAGCTGCGGAAAGCCCTGCGGGAGCTGCGGGTGAGGGAACCCCCATGGCCACCACAGGGGACCAGGATGAGGGCTGAGGTCCATCCTGATGGCAACACTATTGTCCAGCACTGAGGGCAAGGGCTGAGGGCTCCCTGCTGGGGAGCGAGGCAGCTGGGGTGAGATGTATTCCTGGAGGTCTCCAGCACATCAGCAAGGACCCCTTTTCCAGGTGCTGAAGAACCAAAGGTGGGAGAAGAAGCAGGCAGCAGCGGAGATGCTCAGGACAAGTGAGATGCATCAAACCACTGTAAAGATGGGCACTGATCAGGACATTACCTCCTCATCCAGGGATAACCCAGGTGCAGGAGAAACCCTGAGTCCTGGTTGCATCCCTGTACCTCCTGCTCCCACAGGACCAGGTCACTGCAGGGAATACAGGGCCAAACCAGCAGCCTGGGACCCTTGTCCCTGACTGGTACCAGCCTGGAGGCAACAGGTCTGGAGCCTGGGGACAGGCAGGCACCCACATGGCTGATCTGTGGGCAGGAAGGATTGCTTCATATGGTGGGAAAAGGCTGGAAGAGGCCTCAATCTCTCTTCAGTCACACCACGTCATGGTCATTCTCCTTCTCTCTCCCCACACAGCACAGGGTGCCAGTGAGAGCAGCCAGGGAGGGGACAACCAAGCCCCGGTGAGCACAGGGCAGAGTCTGCTGCAGGGGCCCGCACCAGGCAAAGCATCACAGCTACTGATGAGGGGAGACACAGTGAGTGTTGCGTCCTTGAGTGCTCAGGGCCTGCAGCCCTCTGCTCCAGCAGCACTGGGTGCTCTGGGTGCTGTCTGAGCCTGCTCTGCCCTGTCAGGCCAAGAGGAGAGCCAGGAGGTGAGCACAGGAATAGAATAGAATCCCATACTGGTTTGGGTTGGAAAGGACCTTAAAGCTCATCCAGTTCCAACCCCCTGCCATAGGCAGGAACACCTTCACTAGAGCAGTTTGCTCCAAGATCCTGTGTCCAACCTGGCCTTGAACACTGCCAGGGATGGGGCAGCCACAGCTTCTCTGGGCACCCTGAGCCAGTGCCTCAGCACTGTCACAGGGAAGAACTTCTGCCTAAGAGCTCATCTCAATCTCCCCTCTGGCAGGTTAAAGCCATTCCCCTTGTCCTGTCCCTACAGGCCCTTGTCCAAAGCCCCTCTCCAGGTTTCCTGGAGCCCCTTTATGCCCTGGAGCTGCTCTAAGGTCTCCCTTTCAGGAGCCTTCTCTTCTTCAGACTGACCCAGCCCAGCTCTCTGAGCCTGGCTCTAGAGCAGAGCTGCTCCAGCCTTTGTAGCATCTCCATGGCCTCCTCTGGACCCACTTGAGCAGGGAACTCATTGCTATGGGCCCCAGGCTGCCTCTCAGGGCAGGGCAGCCCCAGGGAGCAGAGACACTCCAGAGTGTCCTCACCCCTGTCTCTACAGTGGGACGCAGCTCTCTGGCAGCAGGAGGTGACCATGCTGGGCCTGAGCCTGGAGGCAGCACAGCAGCAGCGGGATGCGGCCGAGCAGGACCTGGAAGCTTTGCTGCAGAGCCACCGGCGGGAGCTGCAGTGCTGCAGGCAGCGCCTGCTGCAGGTGGGCAGAGGGCTGGGAACGCTGCTCCAGCCTGGCAGAGCTGTCCTGGGCAGCCCCCCCCATCCTGCAGGTGCTCCAGGACCAGCGACACTTGGCAGAGGAGCAGAGGGAGCCCTGGAGCACTGGCACCGGGTGCTGCTGCAGGAGGTGCTGCATGCCAGGGGCACAGGATCAGCTGACGCCTCCACACAGACACCCTGAGCCAGCACCTCAGGGCAGTGGGGACAGTTTGGTGTCCCTGCAGACCCTGACACCTCAGCCCCCTCCATGGAGTGAGCCACTAGCCCTCATACCAGGGGACTGGCCAGCACCAGCTACAGTGATTATACAGGGCAAAGCCTCCCATCCTGCCTGCTCTGGCTGCTCCCTGTGGAAAACTAGCCCCAGGGAGGGTGGCTGCTAGCAAAAGGGCTGTGGGGAACACACATCATCCTTCTGTGGCCCAGGAAAAACCCTGCTCTGCTGCAGGAGCAGTGCTGCAGAAGCAAGGTAGGAGGGCTGGTGGGTTGGAACTAGATGAGCTTTAAGGTCCCTCAACCCAACCCAGTCTGGGATTCCATGAATAAAGCATTTGCCCCTCACTGATGAGTGTCATGTCCCTGGCCCTCAAACCTCTGCTGAGCAAAGCTGCTTCCTGCATGGAAGACAAACATACATGTGCTGTTGTACCGCAACTTTAATAACACCAGCCAGAGCCAGCAGTGACTTCTGCATGCCAGGAGATCACTAGCTACAGCATCAGTACAAATTTGGGTGCCGTCTCCATTTTGGGATGCAAGTGACAGTTCCCACATCCCTCCTATTCCCCAACAGCTCCATAGAGAGCAGTAACACCATGCCTGAGGAGGAGAAACGGGGCTTAAGGACAGCAGCCTGTCAGCCAGGGGCTGGAGAAAGAGGTGGGAGAGATGCCCGCAGACACAGTGTGAGGCTCTGCAGGAAGCAGCACTCGGCTTTGTGCTGATGGTTGACACTAGCACCATCCACAGGAGCTGAAACAGGGTCTGGTAGCCCACAGCAGAACTAACTGCTGCAGGAGCACAGGCACAAGAGATGGATACACTGAGGAAGCAGCTTTAGAACACAAGATACCACACAAATCAGAGGCTCAGGACCCTTGAGGCTGGGCATGACTGATTGCTCAGGAATCCCACGGCACAGTGCTGGAACAGGGTGCAGCTTTCCCCCTGGAAACAGGGACAGGAGTCTCCTCCGCAGCACTCCATACATGCACTCACCAGTAGTGACTCTCCACAAGCACAAGGGCAGGGAGGCCAATGGGTAGAGCACTGCTGTACTTTCAACACCAGCACCAAACACCCCTGAGGAACAACCAAAGGCTGTCCTGACACATGCAGGGCAGGAAGGCAGCAGCTATGTGAGCCCATAGTACAAGTGAACAGCGAGGCCAATGCACAAGACAGCAATGAAGAAGAGGAGAGTGAGCTGCAGATTGAAGAGGGTGACGGACAGGAGAGCGTTGACCAGGATAGAGCAGGAGATGATGAAGAGCCTGGTGATGTTACTGCTGTGCTTCATTACCACAGACATGATCAAGCCATTCAAGGCCTGGCTGACCACGATCACCAGCACCCAGGACGAGAAGCCATCCAGGAAACCTCCCTCCGTGCTACTCCAGAAGTAAGCAATCAAGTTGAGCAGGACGCCAAAGAAATAAAGGAAGAGGTTTTGCAGGCTGAGAGGCAGCGCCTGGGTCTTCAAGATGGCTTCTGTGTAGACAGCAGACAAGCCCGATATCAGGCAGTACACCGAGATCAGCACCAAGCCCACCAGTGTGACGTGCAATTTCATCTCGGAGGGGCTGCCAGGGTCCTGCAAGCCCCCACAGCTGTAGCTCACCCCTGCAGTCACCAGCAGCAGAAGAGCCAGCCACTGGCGCATGCTAAGTCTTTGGTGCAGGAAGAGGCTGTAGAGGAGCGCAGTGCTGACAATCTTTAAGTTACTCAAGACCTGGTAGGTGGTGGGATCCATGAAGAGCTGCATGTGAACCACCAGGTTGTTGTTGGCAGCATAGAGTAGGGCAGAGAGGGCGAATGGGACAATGTGGTGCCACGACACAGCGACTCCCAGCAGCTCCCGGTCCCATGTCAGCAGGAAGAGGAGAGAGAACACCAGCTTTGTCAGCTCAACAAGAATCACCACGGACGTGGAGCTGAAGGGGATCATCCCATCCACCTTACACTGGGTCAGCAGAGGGGCATGAGAGCCATATATGAGTACAGACAAGAGCAGCATCAGTCCCCACAGGCCCCTCTGGAGCACCCAGTTTGCAGAGGCAGCAGTATTACCAAACATCACCATTTTCAGGCAGTAGCCAGCAAGAGCAAGCTGCTCTCAGCGCAGAGAGGCCAGACACACCCACAGCCTAGAACCTTCAAGAACAGACCAAATACCATGAATTTAATGAGCTTGATTAAGACATGACCTGCTACATTTCTGATGCAGCAGAGGAGAATGATTTTGGTTTTCACAAGGAAGAGAACTACAAGCTTCCCCTGGAAGCCACACCAAGCATGTTCCTAAGGCAAAGCACGCACTCAACAGGAGGAGGGATGTGTGGCGAGCATGATGACATGTCACAGGCAGCCCTTCAGTCCGCACGGGCATGAGGACAGAGGTAACCCATGACAAAGGGTTAACAGCTGCTGGAGAACCGTGGGCTGCTGGTGCTTCCAAGCTACCCTACGTTAATGGAGTGATCACTGCTGCCACAATAATAGATACCCCATAACCAGACCTGCTGATGCCGCACAATGGTGTGGTGTAAAGCCCTTTTCCAGTGGAAAAGAATGGTGGTCGTGCTGCACCTCTGACAGCCCTAGGAATCCTGTGTGCCTGCTAACTAAGGAACACTGTTCTACAGTCACTGCTGCCAAGGGGATCCTCACTAGTCCCGGCCCTTTTTCAAGGAACTGACATATTCCCGGATTGTCTTTTCCACGTTGGGCACAGCATAGTTCTGAGCAGCATAAATCCCTGTGCAGGTCCCGACCATGAAGCCCAGGACAGCCGAGAAGCGGAGCTTGGCTACCAAGTAGCCTGCCAGAAATCCTTTGAGGAAGGGCGACGCCAGCAGAGAGCCATCCTGAGGAGAGGAGCCAAGAGTGAGGTGGGCGGGCAGCGCAGGGGACACAGCTTCCCTCAGAAGCGGTGCCCGGCCGGCCCCAGGCACCACACCGGCGGGGGGAGCGCGTTACCTGCCCCACGCCTGCGTGCACCTCGTCCTCCACTCTCCGCTGCAGACTCTCCAGCTGGTCCTTCAGGAAGGCGAGGTCCTTCAGCTTCGGCAACGAGTCCTGAAGGGGAACACGAAGGCCGATGCGGGACGACGGGGGGGACAAGAAGACATTGCCTCAAACTCGACCAGGCCACCCCCACCACCCCGCTCCACTCACCTTATCGTCCGCCATCTTAGCAAAGGCACCACCCACCGCACAGGCGGTGCCGGACGCTGATTGGCTGCTGGCGAGGGCGGTGACAACCTACGCGCCCTTCCCGCAGCCGGCCAGCCCGGCGCCATCTTGAGGCGAGGCGGGGTCTGGCTGGCTGCCGGCGTGATGGCGGGAGCGCCGCCTCCCCTCAGAGGCGTCTAATAGGAGCTGATGTTGAGGAAGGAGCCACGGGGAGGAGCTGGTGTGGGCCTGGTGTGGGCCTGGTGTGGGCCTGGTGTGGGCCTGGTGTGGGCCTGGTGTGGGCATCGAGCACAAGTGGTACAACGTGTTTGATTCCAAGTGTGGTGCCTTAACCTCTATCTCACGATCCCTGCCCTGGCCCCAGTACAAGACAGCCATCCTTCCCTCGGTAGCAAGGGGTGGAGGCAATGCCCTCTGGCTCTTTCCTGCTAAAGAGGTGTCTGACTTCCTGAGGTGGTGTCAAGCCCAGGGGCAGTACCAGACACAGGAAAAAGAGACAAAATATGTCCCAACCTCATTAACCTCTCTTCCTTTCTTTCGGTGGGCAGGATGTACTTGCGCAGACATCTCTGTGGGTTCCTTCCTCTGTGGTCACAGCAGCTCAGATGTCAGAGCTGTTTGGCTGGGCACAGACAGTGCCTCCCTGCACCCATGGTTAGCAGTGTCACTCCTGCCCTGAGCTGCTTCGAGCAGCACTGGCTGGGTATGGGGATACTCGGTGGTGATGGGAGCAGTGGGCTGGCTCCTGCGCTTCCTGCAAACCCCAGTGCCAAAGGGGATGAGGAAAGAACAAAAATGACTCCCTAAAACCTTCAAGTTACGACCTAAAGACTGGAGCTGCAGTTCTCTCTCTGCTAAGAGGCTTGGCTTACTGAAGAACTGCCACTAGAAGTGACCCTGTGGACTCCTGAGCCAACTGTGACCCAGCCTGGCACCCCCAAATAACCCTTCGTCTCCATTTTGGGCTTTAGGTTGTTTTCCCATTGTCTGTTCACCTCTCTGTGAGGCCTAAGAACCTCACAGTCGTGCTGGGGACCACACTGCATCTAACACACCTCAGGAGATGCCAGTGAGACATGAACTGCAGCACTTTCAGCTTGGGAAACAGACACTGCAGAACTAGAGGCAGGAACGAGAAGTGCATGTTCAAAATGAAGATTTTAGATGCTTGGCTAACTCTAATTAGAAATTGGGATATAGAGGTTTACATATATATTATCCTAATGGATGCTACACCAGGATGTATAGGCTTAAGGTTTTGAAGGTGTGACTTTTCAGGCAGAGGTGTGCACTAAACCAGGCAGCATGCATGAGCATTGAGACAGCCTTGTGAGGGCTTACAGTCTGCTGCTGGTGCTCATTTAATTTCATTAATTTATAAAGTATTTATACATAAAATATATACCATTGTATATAATACATCAGACTGTAATTATTATGTATAATACATAAATTTATATATTAATAAATTGAATTTAGACACATTCCCCCAGGTATTACCCTGCTCCCACTGAGCCATTGGGAAGAGGCAATGAAAGGGACCTTGGAGCCAGTAGCAGTTGCAGCAGGAAGCAGAGGCAGTTAAGTCATAGCCAGTATAAATCCAAGAGATGCGAGTCCACCCCTCACTGACATCCCAAGTGCTGTCTGCTGTGCTTTGCAGCATGATAAATTGTAACGTCAGAAAGGAGTGAGCCATTTCCCTCAGCCCTTCACACCAACCCTCTTTTCAAGCAGGACTTTTACCACATGAAAGGTGAAATGAGAATACTTGGTGTGAATTAAGGGTCTTTCTTGGAGCACAACTACAGAACTGGGAAAGCACAATTTGGTGCAGGCTGTCTGGTAACTGGGGTGTGGTTAAAAAGCAACACTTGAGGGCAGCACAGCCCCGTTGAACGGTGGTTGTTGCTCACCTGGAGCTGGCTCCTCCTGAAGGATGGACCAGGCATCGACCTCACAAGCCGAAGACGTTGTGGTTTTACTAGACATGTTCGAGAGGAAAGTCAGGTCTGAAGCCAGCCAAGAGGAATCGCCAGTTGGCAATAAGGGCCGCATTTTGTTGTTGATGAGCAAAAGGTCTCTACAGTTTTCTTGCTGTTCAGCCCTAGCTCAGAAGCAACTTGTTGGTCTGAGATGCCAGCATCCATCACAAACCAGCAAGAATATGGAGGATATTTCTCAGAAGAGCTGGATGATAGTTTTCGCTCCCAAGCCATTGTGTCTCTCACACAGCGCATCAGAGAGCAGGGGGGACAGTAAACTGGATCCAGTCACTACTATAGCCATATGAGACAATTCCTTTTTCTCCAAAGCAACAGATAAAAACTTGGAGGGAAACGACTCTGCTGATGTTCCAGCACTGGTTTTGTGCCATTTAAAGAAGCAGGAAGCTGGATGCTGCGAGGTGTCTTTTAATTGCCAATAGTTGTTCTTGAAATTAGTTAGCACTGATGATGGTGCCTGTATTTACAGGGACAAGCTCTCAGTAGTCATACAGACACTGACCTCTCAGCCTCAAACCCAGCAGTAAAATGGAAGCAGAGGAACTCTCCTTTCTAGTCTTTGTGATGCAGAGTCACAAAGGGGCTTCTTAGAGGTGCTGCTCTGCTTCCAGCAGTGTCCTAGGCAATATGTTCACCCTCCCAAAGGATGCTCATGTGCTGATGCCAGACTGGTGATGAGTGCCCAGTGCTCCTGCCTCCCATCATGGCTGTATGGGATGGAAATGGCTCCTGAGCCAAAACCACTTCCCATCCTCAACCTAGCAAGGGCACGATAGCTTTGAGCTCCATCCCTGTCTTTTACATAGACTGATAGTCCATGTAGCTAGAGTCAGCCTGAAAATTTCTGGGTCTTCCAGTGTAGTGATATTTAATACACACATCCCTCCAGAGAGAGAGTTCAGAGGGATTTTCGGCAGTAAGGGGGGGTGCAAACTCCATAAGAAGAATTCCTAAATTCACCATTCAAAAACCACAAATTCAGGCCATTCTTTGTCCATCTTCCCCATCTGCCTGACCCAGACAATTGCTGTATTTGTGCACATGGCAGGTCAGGCTGCACTTCTGGCTTCTCATTCGAGGAAAAGGGGAAGACATACAAGTGCAGGAGTAAAGACACTCTCGTAACAGGTGCATGTGTCTCTTGCAGAAGAACTGGTCGCTTTGTCCAAGTTCATGGTAAAAGCCCAAGTGGCTGCTCTGCAGTGAGGCTTGGAGACAACCCAAGTGTCAGCCACCCTGAGGTTAAAAATAAGCCTCTTTGCTGTATGGAGCAGGATGGATTGCTACTGGCGGTTAATAGTGATTTCTGGTGCCCACAAGGAGGAAAGAGCAAAGCATGCCTCAGAAAGGATGCCTAAGGCTGGTCCTTTGGTTGCAAATGAACAGGAGCTGTGCTTATTTACATCTGAATGACACTAACAAAGCCTGGTGGAAGAACAGCAAAGATGTGAGGAAAGGGTGTGAGAAGCCTTGTCCTTGTCATCCCAGCTCAGCCCTGGCTGGAGGACCATGCTGTGCCTTGCCCTGTGCCTCACTCACCCGGACATCCAATGAGAACTTGACCTTGGACATGTCTGTTACCAGCTGATGGATCTAGGACCTGCTCAGGTCACCAGACTGAGCTGTGGTGGCATTGCTGCTCCCTGCCTGTGCCTGGGGTTAGGCTCTGCTGCCTCCTGATGCCTCCCCTTTATCCTGAGAGCAGGGAAAAGCTACTCAGGCTCTGGAGCAGTGCTGGGGGAAGATGTTCAGCAAGACCACGCTGCTGCTTCTGGCTATTCTTGTGTTCTGAGTTCAACCCTGATGCCACACATTTACCCTGAGCCTCAGGAGATGCCCACAGCATTAGCTCTGTGCCCTAGGAACACTGCTCTGAAACAGGAGGTGGGGATCAGGCCCATGCCCTGATCCCTCAGGTGCATCACTCTGCTCCCTGCACCCCGGGTTATGTGTCTCCTACCCAGAGCAGGAGGTCCCTCCCCTGCAGCATCAGTTTTCCTCTTTCCCTCTCTGGCCAATGCAGAAACAGGCACTCAGCACATCCTGGAGGCCTCGGCAAAGATCCTCATCACCTCTGCAAACCACCAGGCTTAGAGGAGGTGGCTCTTGGCCTTTGCTGTCACAAATCCTCCCTTAACAGGCCTTTCATCTGCTGGTTTTGTCTCCTGCACAGATGCAGTGCCCAGGGATTATGCTGCAGATTAAGGTTTTACTGAGTCCTGAAATGGGTTCCAATTCCCACTCTCAGCAGGACCAACATGCAGCCACATCTCTTCTGAAAGCTTGAAGCTGGGGAGAGGCATCTCCCACCATGTTCTGTCACATGCATAGAAGATGAAGCCCGGACACTCACCTGGGGTGCTGTGCTGAGAGGCAGCTGCCAGCTAAGAGCAGTTTTACCCTGGGAAGGAAAGTTTAGGAGAGGCAGAAAGAATTGCAATTGTCTCAGTAGTGGCTGAAATCACAGGATCCCAGACTGGTTTGGGTTGGAAAGGACCTTAAAGCTCATTCAGCTCCAAGCCCCTGCCATGGGCAGGGACACCTTCCACTAGAGCAGCTTGCCCCAAGCCCTGTCCAACCTGGCCTTGAACACTGCCAGGGATGGGGCAGCCACAGCTTCTCTGGGCACCCTGTGCCAGCACCTCAGCACCCTCACAGGGAAGAGCTTCTGCCTAGGAGCTCATTTCAATCTCCCTTCTGGCAGGTTAAAGCCATTCCCCTTGTCCTGTCCCCACAAGCCCTTGTCCAAAGCCCCTCTCCAGGTTTCCTGTAGCCCTTTTGGGATTTTGCTATCTCCCCAGCTGGGAAGGCTTCTGGCAGCAGCTGACCATGGGGGCTGTGTTTCTTGGCCACTTCCTTGGCCCTGGCAGTCCCTCTGGAGCAGGCTCTGTTCCCTGCCCTGCTTCTGCCTAACCAGATGAGGCTCAAATAGTTAGGGAGGTCCTGGCTTGCTGGACTTGTTGGGGACACCTCACCCTCAAGCACAGAGCAGCTCAAACATGGGATATCTTGCACCTAAGTCCCCATTAAAATTGTCCCAGGACTGTACCCTGCCCCTTTTCTAGAGCTCCAGGCGTCTGGCATGTCCTTTGGTCCTGGAGAAACACTTATCTGGGGTGCCTGGGAGCAATGTGGGCATGTGAATTACTGGATGGAGCAAAGGCAGGGAGGTTTCTTGCACTTTGGGACCACCAATTGTCAGACAGTGTCACTCCACCACATCCCAAATAGGTGGAATCAAGGCTTTTTGTGTGTAAGCACATAGCGGGTCCATCAGTCTGGAGACTGCCCTTTAGTCATGCATGTAGTCCTTGTGCCTGCAGAAACCACCAGATTAGTGAGGCCAGGGTGGAAGGACGTATTGGACCCAGCACACACATCCACAGTCGTGGCTGGGATTTCCAAAGCCCTATCTAGCATCACAGGATCACCAAGGGCAGACTGCACATCGTATTGGAGATTTGGGAGTAGCACAACTTGCCCCAGAGGAAAATGCTTTATATGAAACAAATCAAAGCAGATTGAAACCAAATCCAAACATTCACAGATGACTATATGAGATGGACATGACAAAGAAGATAGGAAGCGTGACACATGGCTGTGGTTTGAGGCAGCAATTTCCAGTAACCATGATGCCCAGGCGGCTTTGGAGGGCAGTTCCTGCAGGAGGCTGGGGCTCACTGCTATGGACAGCACTTGCTACAGGAGAAAGGGGCTGGGGGCAGGCCCGAGGGGACGGTGTGGTGCTGGACAGTGCATTAGGTGCTCTAGAAGCCATCACTTCGCAGTGGCTGTGGCAGGTCTAAGCTGCTGATCTGAAGGCTGAGCTCTGCTGAGTCAAGGGTGGTGGATGGAGTGTGGGGGATGTTCTCCTGCACTGTGTACTCCTCACAGTGCTGCTGCTGGAGGTGCCACAGAATCTCTCTGGACAAGAAGTGGGGCTCTGCTTCTCCTGACTCTGGAACAGAAACAGAGCAAATCCACCTTCACTGGTCAGCCCAAGGCAGGGGGCTGAGGAGAGAGCAGTTTCTGCATACACAGGATTCCCTGGGAAGTCAAAATATGGTTCTTGCTTCCCCCTTTCAGCTTGTCAGAAGAGAGAAGTTAAAAGACAAAGTGCAGGAAGGAGAGTGAAATACAGGCACCATGTTGTAATGGGAACTACCCTGCTGGATAAAAATGCTTCTCCCCTTTAGGGAGAGAGCTGAACTTCTTCTGAAAAACAAAGAGGTTCACTTCAGCAAGAAGCACAAAACCTGTTGTCAAGCCCTGCTGCTCTGGAGGTGTGGAGAAGGGAAAATGAAAGGAAGATGAGAAGAAGGGAAACGTCACTCCTGGACTCCTGAAATCACAGAATCCCACATTGGTTTGGGTTGGAAGGGACCTTAAAGTTCATCCAGCTCCAGCCCCTTGCCATGGGTAGGGACACCTTCCACTAGAGCAGCTTGCTCCAAGCCCCTGTATCCAACCTGGCTTTGAACACCACCAGGGATGGGGCAGCCACAGCTTCTCTCGGCACCCTGTGCCAGTGCTCAGCACCCTCATAGGGAAGAACTTCTGCCTAAGAGCTCATCTCAGTCTTCCCTCTGGCAAGTTAAAGCCATTTGCCTTGTCCTGTCCCTACAGGCCCTTGTCCAAAGCCCCTCTCCAGGTTTTCTGGAGACCTTTTAGGCACTGGAGCTGCTCTAAGGTCTCCCCTTAAGGAGCCTTCTCTTCTTCAGGCTGACCCAGCCCAGCTCTCTCAGCCTTGCCCCAGAGCACAGCTGCTTAAGCCCTTGGAGCACCTCCATGGCCTACTTCCCCTTGTTTGCCCTGCTCTGACATCAACTCAAGGGCTGGGCACAGCCATCATGTAGGCATCCTCCTGCCTCCTCACTCACCCTCGTAGGCAATGAGCCGGTAGGTACCCACGCACTCTTTGGAGCATTTCAGGATCTCCTCCAAGGTCCTGTAGAAAATCTTGGCCTGTTCCAGGCGGTCCTCCCGGCTGAAGGCAGCACACTCATCCTGGGACATGGTGTAGAGGGTCTGCAGTGGGGTGGCGTATTCCACTGCACAGTGCCAGAACTGCAGGAAAGGAAGAAAAAGACATGAGGGCAGGAGAACCAAGCACCCAGCAAAGGGCTGCCAGGGACCCTGGTGCTGGGCTGAGCCCTCAAGACACCTAAGCGGCTCCTTGCCCTGCCCTATGGCTGTGTGCTGGAGTAATGGGAGGTTGAGATGAGCTCTTAGACAGAAGCTCTTCCCTGTGAGGGTGCTGAGGCACTGACACAGGGTGCCCAGAGAAGCTGTGGCTGCCTTATACCTGGCAGTGGTCAAGACAAGGTTGGACAGGGCTTGGAGCAAGCTGCTCTAGTGGAAGGTGTCCCTGCCCATGGCAGGGGGTTGAAACTGGATGAGCTTT
>JASSUY010043102.1:0-21229 GCA_032466535.1 Forpus xanthops | reverse complement strand
GCATGTTAAAAGAACAAAGTTATCCTTATGAGCTCACTTATATTTGAATTTCCATAATTATAGGTTATTTTGTGATATTTTCCATGGTGATAAATTGTTCAGTTACGTGTGGCCTTCTTTTTTTTTTTTTTTTTCTCTTTATTTCAGTTGGAAAATTCATGTATTTCAGTTATTAGGGGAAAAATATATATTCAAAGAGGAAAACTCATCAAAATAAATATTAATATTTCCAATCAATCTTAACATAGTCAATATTAACTAACTGTAAAAGTTGGAAATGTAGTTAAGAAAAAAGGTTAACAAAAAATTCATTATAAGCAACAATATTAGTCACTGGTGGTAGGATTCCATAGGAACAGTTTAGATACAAGGGAATTTTAACTAATTTTTAACTAGGTTGGAAAAGATCTTTAAGATCATCAAGTCTAACTGTTACCCCAGCACTGCCAAGACCACCACTAGCCTATGTCACTAAAGGCCTCATCTACACAGGTTTTGAACACTTCTGGGGACAGTGATTCTACCACTGCCCTGGGCAGGCTGTTCCAATATCTGCTCACCCTCTCTGTGAAAAAGTTGTTCCTAATATCCAACCTAAACCTCACCTGACACAGCTTGAGGTTGTTTCCTCTTGTCCTAAGACTTGTTACTTGGAAGAAGAGACAGACACACACCTCACTACAACCTCCTTTCAGGTAGTTGTAGAGAATAATAAGGTCCCCCCTAAGCCTTCTTTTCTCCAGACTAAACAACCCCAGTTCCCTCAGACATTCCTCATCAGACTTGTGCTCCAGACCCATCATCAGCTTCTTTGCCCTTTCCAGCACCTCAATGTCTTTCTTGTAGTGAGTGGCCCAGAACTGAACACAGTATTCAGGTGTGGCCTGTGCCAAGTATAGAGGGAAATTAGTTCTGTAACAAAACCTCAGTGGAAAAATAATGTTTTTCATATTAAAGCAGCCTCAAAATAGGTGTAACTTTGAAAGAGTTATATGAAAAAAATGCAGTATTTCTAAGAATTGGTGGGTTTTCTCTAATTTTTTTGGAAAGAAAAAAAATGTATTATTACAATTTCCTTCTTTTCACTGGATATTTCAAATTAGAATTTAACATTCTGCCCTCCCTTTCTCCCCCCAAAAAATAAATTACTTTTGGGCAAAAAGAATTTTCTTTAAAAAATGTTTATCATTACATGAAATATAATTGACTGGTTACACTCTGAACTTCCCCTTTGGAAAAAATAAACACACAGAGGGTTATCTATGAAAAGTTCTAACACATCTGATACGTTGTCTCAGAAAGGAAAGGGTTTGTAAGCAAGGTAAAGATACAATAGTTCTCTGGATAGAAGACTGGTACTTAAAAAGCAAACAGTGCTGCTCTTAACATGGAGCAGGATTTTTTTAACAGTCATTTTCTGAGAACAGATCTATTTTTATCATACAGTTGGAAGCAAATTTATCTGCTAGTTGAGTGAGTGCAACTGAGCTCTTTGTGACATTGCCCTGTGCTAAAAGAGCATCCAAGAAGTAATTTCAGCTAGGGATGATCAAAACAGAACATCAGAAGATGGAATTCTGATTGCTAAATTCCTCTGGACTTGACAGACCTTTATAAAAAAAAATAGAAAATCTTACTTTCCAATGTATTTTTTAGTGAATTAATAGTCTTGCCTCGTATTAATGCCACAGAAGTGTCAACGGCGATGAAACGCTATCCAAGCCAGTCTAAACTCTCCTATAACTTTATAGGAGCTCCATTCCAGAACAAAATTTTACAATAAATCTCTGTCTTTACAGGTATTCTCTCAGTACTTTTGCTAGATAGAAAAGGGTATTGTTCCTTCTTAGAACCTCCTAGATATACCAGAGTAGAAATGCATATTCTATCAATAAGGATAGAAACAGTAAATTAGCAGAATGAGCAGCTGATCCTTCAGAAAGCACTTAACTCAGAAATACACCTAACCATACCTTTCAATGTGCTAGTAAAGTTTAGTGAAAGATCATCTTCTGTCCATGACTTGGAATACTATGAGGACAAACTATGCCAAGACACTCAAGTTAACACCTACAGCTACCAGTGTAGAAATGCAGGACCTAATCCTTATCTGTCCTTATTTAAAGGAGAACTTTATTCTAGGCACCAACCTGATTGTCTCAGCCAGCTGATTGTCAAGTCAGCCTCCTGCAATACATTACTCAGATGTAAGGGAGAAGCTCTGGCAGTGAAAAACAGTGAATGAAATCTCTTTCATACTCACTTCTCTGAAATTCCATCTGATTTGAGGAAACTTTTGTCCAATTGATATATTTCAACAGAAACAATCAGTTTCAGTAAATTAGATTTTTTCCAATAAAGCACATATTGTGTAGAATCTCATTTATACAATGAAGATTTACAGAATCCAACCTTTGCAATGATTTCGCTTCAAAAATCAAAACATTTTATAAAAATGAGAGTGGTGAATCAACAGTTTATTATTAGAAGGGAAGAGTGGTGGTTTAGGAACAGAATGGTGTTTTGCTGCAGTCAGACAGCAGTAGAGCTCACAAACCAACTCAGGAGTCCTGCCTCCTAGTTCTTTGCTTCACAAGAATTATATGAAATCCTGTGTTGCTCTCTTGATTCCTCTATTATATAAGTGGGTAAGAGACTTTTGAAAGCTTTGTTAAACTTTAAAATATATTATTGTGCAAAATAGCTTACCTGCCATTATCTTCTTTGGAGAAATTTAAGTTATTTTTAGTTGGGTAAAATTCAGTCTTAGAATAAAGCACCCTCACAGACTGGTTTTGGTTCTATTCCAGTATTTTTTTGACAAAATAAACTCTGTCTTCATGCTACTTGATCTGACAAGATTCCTCCTTTGGTATGAACTTTTAAGCTGTACTAAATCAGAAAAGGACTTTACCAGCTTTTCATTTTCCACAGATAAGGAGCTTGATAAGGTGAGAAGAAGTGTTTGATGTTTTCCAGTCCATTTCTCAGTCATTAATGAAAACCCCAATGCTGACATCTCCAGTTAGTATACTCATCTATTATCTCTGCTTCGCTCAGTAACTCTGATCTATTATAAAAAGAAAACCAAGGCAAACCAGTTGCTGATTAAGAAATATTATATTTACACAGAAGGGAGTGTGAAGGGTGGACAAAAGGGAAACAAACAAACAGGGATATTAGGATTACTGATTAAGTTAATTATAATCTTTAATTGTTTGTGAGTTCACAGCTTCGGGTACTTTTCCCAGTCAAGCCCTGGCTGTGGGACATAACTCTTACCAGTCGTTCCAGAGGTAGAATAGTTAGGGTTTGGAAGGACCTTAAGATCATCTAGTTCCAACCCCCCTGCCATGGGCAGGAACACCTCACACTAAACCATGCCACCCAAGGCTCTGTCCGACATGGTCTTGAACACCGCCAGTGATGGAGCATTCACAGCTTCCCTGAGCAACCCATTCCAGTGCCTCACCACCCTTACAGTAAACAATTTCTTCCTCATATCTAATCTAAACTTCCCCTGTTTAAGTTTAAACCCATTACTCCTTGTCCTCTCACTACAGTCCCTCATGAAGACACCCTCCCCAGCATCCCTATAGGCCCCCTTGAGATACTGGAAGGCTGCTATGAGGTCTTCACACAGCCTTCTCTTCTCCAGGCTGAGCAGCCCCAACTTTCTCATCCTATGGTGTAAGGCTTTTATCTTGTGGTAAGCCCATGTTGTCAACCTGTTTCTTCTGAGAAAAAGATTTTCACACTGGTACAATAATGCTGAAATAATGGAAATACTTTGGAGTAGAATATGAATCCTTGTGTTCAAAATCAATGTCAGTTTAAATTGGAGAAGCAACATTATCTCAAATTTCAGAAGCCTTGCCTTGTTCCGGTGGGATTTTTATACCAAATTGTGCGATGTAATAAGTGTAAATCTTCTCAGGATCCCATATATATTTGCACATTATTTTTAATGTTCTGTAGATGACAAAAAAAATTCTTTGTTGGGGATTGAGCAAGATACTATTACATGAATAAGCAACTTCCCATTCCATTTCTTCCTCCAGTGGTCACATGGGGGAATAGTTACTTTCCTTATCTACCTTTCGATATAGAAATGGAGCTTGTATTCTAACTAACCTATTAGTCCTTACATTTTTTTTCTCTTAGAGGTAGCATTTTAGCTTGAAAGCTTTGAACAGGTTGAGCTAAAGTCCAGGATGAAGAGGAGGGAAGCATGTCAATGTTGGGCTTTTTTCTTACAATTACTGAATAATTCAGCTTGTAAGAGATCTGTGGAGGTCTCTGTTCTAAATTCCTGCTCTAAGTTAGAAAAACAAGGCTCAAAGTTAGAAGAACTTGCTTGGGGTGTTGTTACTTAAGTTCCAAAAATCCACATGAAAGGATAATCCAGAGCCTTTCATGCAGTCTGGTCCAGGGCTACCACCATGGTGGATTCTCTTTTCCCTTCTTGATAAGTGAAATTCCTATTGCTGCAGCTCATAGGTGCTGTCTCTTGTCCTTTCTCGTCATCCTGGAGTCTGTCTGTTTCTTTTGCTGAAAAGAATGACTGTCTAGCTCATGTTGAAAACAAGAACTAGCTCTAACCTTTCTTTATGCAGTTTTGACAGATCCATCTCTCTCCTGGACTTGCATAAGTATGCCAATGTTACACTTCCATGGGTGGCTCCAAACCACATTGTAATGCAGAAGCAAACTTAACCAAGTGCCAAGTAGAAGAAATTAGAAATAATTCCTTTGACCTACTACTTATGCTTTCATAAAGAAAGACCAGTCCTCAGCCTTCATTTCTATAAGGGATGCCTTGCTGACATGTTTGATTTGCTGCCCATCAGCATCTGTATGTCATTTTCTGCAGAACTGTTCCTTGTGTATTCAGTGCCCTGCTAACACTATTGTATGAAGTTATTTTGTTCTTCATGCAGGACTTTGCATGTGAAGTTATTTAACTTCATGGAATTCCCCTTTGCCTACTTTTTGCCTTGCTGTGGTTCATCTGAACAGCAGCCTTACCTTTCAGGCTACCAACAGCTCCATCTCCCTCACCTTATGAATTACAACCTATGGCTTTGCTGGGGGTGCATTCGCTCCTTTCAAGAAGTTGTCAAAGATGATGTTAAAATGTATTGGCCCCTAACACCTGCTAAACAATACCACTTTTATCTGGGCATCATTTAGACTTCAAACTGTTGTATCATTTGAACAGTCCAGCCAGTTTTGTTTGCACTTTGTAGTCAACCCATCTTGGTCCCCCCTTGTTTACAGAGTCAGTTGTCATATTGTAGACAATTTTCCATCACCTGAGTGTGGAAGAAAGGAGAATGAGGAATTTTTTCTACCTGGAGTGTTTGTACATACAGAACCACTTCTTTTACTGCATTATCAGAAGAAACACACAGCATTTTGCTGAATATGTGACAATCTACACATGTGAAGGGCTTAATCAGGCCATTATTTATATGACAGCCAAGAGCAATTCACAGTAAGTAACAAAAGGTGGCTCAGGGCTGTGAAATCTAAACTCCTTTGTGAATTTGACCCAAAGAGACTTCTGAAAGCACTAACTTGGGTCTGTCACCTATCATTAGTAACAATTCTGCTACTGGGGGTGAGTGGTGCAAACTAGAGATCCCTTTGCCTTAGTGATCAGTAAAGATCCTGTGGCACTTCCAGGACCCTAAGCACATTTGAATATAAGCCCTTTGTTAGCCTAAAATGTCCCTTGCATGTTCAGCTAAAGATAAGTCTAAAAGTAGACACTGCAATATAACACTTTTTTTGAGACTGTTGGATCCTTATGGGGCTCAAAATATTAGCCTTGGGCAGGCTGGGGAGGGAAAATTTAGTGGTACATTAAAAATGTTTCTGTCTGATCACAAACTTTTAACTATCCTTCAGAGAACAAACAAAATGAAAAGCCCTCATTCTGATTGCAGCTCATTTGCTGTAAAATTAATTCTTTATTGTCATTGCTTTCATGTGAATCAGTCAAGTTTTACACACATTTAAGTGATATCTGGCCCAAGGAATCTATTAATAAAGCTGTTGAATAACTCCAAAAAGAGCATATCGTAGCATATTAAATGATCAGGGCATAATATGGCATAAACCAACTTTTAAGCCTAAAACACACTTTGAAGCTTTAAAACAGGGAGATTCCCTAGAGCAGGGACCAGACTACCTTTATCACTCAATGGGAAACAAGTAATTTCTTGTATGTAGGGCTGAAGATTCATTTCCTCCATGGTTTCTGGAGGGGAAAGGGAAATGCCGCTCATATACCTCCACATTATTGTTGTGCTCCATTCAAGAAAAAAGTGCACAACCAATGCCATGTGATCAACCCACTAGAAGAAAATGGTGTGCCACATAATCTCACAGCCTGACTGAAAAGCTCAAGGGAGGGTGTCATGAGTTTTGGGAGAGGGGATTACTTCTCTTTTCTCTGATACTCCATTACAGGAGAAAAAGGCCCTGTGGTTGACAGATTTAAAAGCCTCTGCCTTCCCTACCACTCTCCAGTCCCCACTCATTGTTCTTATTTGTCTTTTCCAAAGTCCTTGTCTTATCATTTTGTATTACTCCCCTGATACTGCACCAGTCAAATGGACAGGAGACCTATCTGAGTGCCTGAGATGAACCCTGCCCTTCTTTGAAGAGGCTGCAAAGTCTGCTGAGCTAGTAGGGCAATTACCTTTCTTCATAGTGACTGCAAAGGCCTTCTCTAGTTCTTTCACCTGCTGACTCCATCCTTTGAAGGCTCTTGCTCAGTCACTTATTCTACAAGAGATCGGGAGGGGTAAAAAGGCTTTTCAGATGATATCCCCACTGGAGTAGGCACTAGGGGATTTTGTAATAATACTTTGAATTTCTGTGGTCTCTCTCATCCAAGAAGCTCTGAAGGACTTTTAGATTCATTAAGCTTCCTGATCCACTAGCATTATTATCCTTTCTTAGAGATAAGAACAGCAAGTCTTAGAGCAAGCAGTGCAGATAAATGACAAACCAGGACTGAGAATGGCAGTGTCTCTCTTCCCATTCTCCAGTAGAAACACAAGGAAATGTGGCTCTGCCAAAACCCCTTGACATCGTGATCTATATTTCACACAGCTTTTTCATACCTACATACATAGCACTACATGATTTATTTTAATGCAATTGCTCATGTGAAGGCTGAATAGCTTTCCATGATCAAAGGAAATATATGATATTCTTAAAGGCAAGCCAATTGAATATTAAATTATATTAACAATTTATATTTATGTTGCACATAATGATGAGATTTTAGAATGTAAGATAATTGGATAAGTTATCCCGTTTACTATCTCTATATTTCAACATTTTAATTGCAAAATTTACAGAAAGAACACAAAGCAGGGAGGAGAAAGAGCATGGCTGTAGCTCAGTGCCAGAGAAATAGCATCCTCCACACTCCTGACAGGGATTACTCAGTCATGGTAATCCATGTGTGCTTAGCTGTTGATGCTTGACAAAATTGACAGTAACTACAGAAGGTCTCTTCATTATGATATACAACCCTGCATGGGTAAGAAAATGAATATTCTAGCTAGTTCATGATGAAAGGAAAATATAAATGTCCTGCAGAGTCTTACTTTGTGAGCACAAACAACAAGGTGGAGGCTACTTGCTATTCCAAAGTCTGACATGGATTTATAGTTTGACCTTGGGAATGACACTTCTCTGTCTCCTTTCCTACATTTTGCATTACAAGAAGAGGTGTGATTCAGAGCCAGATGAAATCATTATATGATTGAAAGTTCGAAAATAGTCTATTCCCTGTCATGCCACCCAAAGTGTATACTGTCTTGGCTAGAGGGAAAGATCAGAAATAGCAGAGACCCTCTCACTTATTGTGTAAGTTTATGTTGCCTGGTTTGAAATAACAGCCTCCTCAGCTCCCAGCCACCAGCCACTGCTGTAACAATAAATAATCAAAATGATGCATTTACTAGGGTGAATGAAGTCTTGCACAAATAGAAATGTCAGTTCAGACTTTCAGGGAAATAGTGACTCATGAACAGACAGCAAGGCCATTGCTCAGGTAAACTCAGCTCTGAATCTATCCTGAAGTATTCTGAGGAAGCAGGAGAGTCAGCCTGGTCCTGCCCAGTCCTCACTATGATGTGATCTACAGCTCCCATCCACCCAGCCTTGGCTCAGCCACCGAAGCAGGTGCTGCTCTCTGTGCAATATCACATTCTGTGCATGTTCCCTTGTTCCCTGCAAATCATTTTGGGTGAGCCAACAGGCATTTCAGCCTTTCAAAACAGTTTGTTTTTATTCCTCAGGAAAGAGTTTATAGCTGGGATTTAATAAGCCTGTAGTGCTTTATATTTTGGTAAAAAAAAAAAAAAAAATCAGATTCTGCCCCACACAAGCTATGTAAACAAGGGCAGTGATTATACATTCAAATGATGGAATGAATGTGATGTTTATACAGTACGATAACAGACAGAATATTTCTGATTCAATTGGTGATTATTTGCCATAACCAATGGGATTTTTATTTTAGTACAATGGGCTCTGACACTTTCACCCTGGAGTAATTGTGTTCACAAACTCAGTATCTCTCCAAATCCATCTACTGGATATTCTAGCCTAATATTTTCAGGCTCTGCAGCAATTAATTTTGTGAGGCTGTAATGTGTATTGTTTTTTTTCAAAATTTCATTTTTTATATTGCTCTCACCATTATTCAGCGCAATTTTAACTGAACTCTATTGGCATTAAAAACAGTGCAAGACAATATTTCAAGTAATTCCAAAGTTGGAAATCTGTCTTTCATCTTCCTGAAATCACACTGCTTATGGTAGCTACACATACTAAAAATGGACCTACAATAGTAATAGTTTTGCTTCTTTCTTGTCACTTCATGTTTACTTTTTCATCTCTCTCTTTATTTCTTCCATCACTTTTGTTTTTGGAATGTTCTCTTTTTCCTTTATCCTGTCCTTACCTATGGGAAATAAACCACCTTATTCTACCCTCTCTGTTTTAGCTCTCACACCTCACCTTTACTCTTTAACAACAAAATGCAAAACATCAGGCTTGCTAGGACTCAATGCAGAGACAGACAGGACTGCACAAGGTCTTTGATTAGAATCTTATTTCCACATCTCAGCAGAATATGGATTAATGACTATGCAGTGCAGGTTTTGTTGGTTCTGGGTTTGTTTTTTGTTCTGTTTTCTTTTTTTGCTTGTGTGTTTGGGGGGTGCATTTGTTTTTTTCTTTGCTTTATTATTAATTATTATTATTAATATTATTATTATTATTTACACAAAAAAAAAGAAATCAAAGTCTTCATTATAGTATGCTTATTGTACAAATCCAGTAAAGCAATTGACAGAATAAAGCAACTAATTAACTCTTTTTTGCTTTCATTAGACCTGGAAGGAGTTGAGGAAACTGTGCAAGAAATTACCAGAATGTCTAAAGCATATTAACGATTCAGAATTCATATTGCAGTGAAAAATAACTCTCTGCTGATGCTGTTGTATTGTCTGAAGTATTTAAAACTACATAGGACAAACCAATAGACTTCTACCACATTGTCCAGGTAACTAATATTAAAGATCTGGAGGACTTCCCACCAAAGAGTTTCTCTCACTAGCTGGTCCCTACCTTAATCTTGCAGTAGGTCAGAGACCTTGTGTGACCTGTAGCAACCTTCCTTTTGCTCAGGACTTTTCCTGTTGTGTTTTACTTCTTCATAAGTTTCTCTGTGGCCCCTGTAATTGATTTTTGCTTTTGCTGTGTTTTGTTTTGTTCTTCCCTTCCATGCTAACAGGGGGACTGCTACAGTATAAAGTCTGTAGTATCTATAAGAGAGCAATATGGCTAGGATCCAGCACAAATGACTCCTGTTTCTTATCTTTTTATTGTTTCATTCCTTTTTAGCATTGAAAAAGGTTAGAGCATGGAATATTTGAAGAAGCTGAGTCAATCTGTCTGGCTTGGTCCACACCCAAAATTTATAGCTATTGTGTATACAAGCCCCAGCTTTTGTGGTAGGAATATTTAGACAACAAATGCAGATTCATGCATTTATGGTATAAAAAGTAAAAAATCTGAAGTCTAATGGATGTGCATTGGTATTTTGGATTTAATTTGATGTTTCTGGGGGATATCTGCCTTAAAGTCCTTTAATGAATGAGGAGTTATTCCTACCAGTGAAGAAGGTATTAGTGCTGCTTAATGCAGATGAGAAAAATGACTGTGAATGTAAACATTCACAAAGTATAGCCTCACAAGTATGACATTATTCTGTTTTATTGTCCAGAGAAACCTAGCATGAGGTTTCAGGGTGACTCTTTTAGGGAGTTTCCATCTTCCTTTTGACAAAGGAAAGAGAAAAAGATATAGAATAACCTAAGATAACATTTCTTTTCCTGGCTCTGTTCCTAGATTTCCAGGATGACAATTGACAGGGTGTACTCAGAAGCTAACTTTAATTAAGGAAAGTAAACAGAAAGACAGTGCTATCAAATGTGGGTGAACAATATGGTGTTCTTCCCACAAGAATTTCATGAAAACTGAAAAAAATTAGTTTAAGGAAAACTTGGAAACACAGAACTTTACTTAGGTTTGTTTGGGGTTTTTAGTTTACAATAGACCCAAAAAGATTTTTAGGTTACAAAAATTAACATGGAATTATTAAAATATTTCCATAAATATATATTTTGCATGGTCAATATCCTCTTATAATTATTATACATTTTAAATTATTAAATTGGACTTTGCATTCCTCCAGAAAAGAATCAAAAAACTTTCTAACAAAAAGAGTATGTCTGACTTTTTTCCTTCATGTCTCTGTTATAACTTGAGGCCAAGTCATGGTCAGGAGGGATCCATAAGATTGGGTTAGCTCTACTGTTTGGTTAAATCTGTTTATTCATCTGTACATCTCAGAGGATTTATGTTGCTTAATTCAACTATTAGAAGTAAAGCTGATAAAAATAAGTATTAGGGATAGAATGTGCGGATGTGTGTATTACTTGTTCTTCTACTGGCTGATTTGCTACAAGATAATAGCATATTATTCCTACCAGCTGCTAATTAACAGCTAATTAATAGACTGATAGACTCTGAAGCCGGGGGGACAATTAGCTCATTTAGTATGACCACGGCAGTTTTAACACATTTTACCCATGCTACCAGAACTTGTGACAGGCTGTCTTTGGCAGCAGCAACCACATACCGAAGTCATCTAGGAAAGGAAAACCTGGTTCTTCTACAGTTATTCCGGTATTTTACCACCATCAGTTTAAAACATTTAGACCTTGATTTTCTCTGAATGTGTTTTCAGCTCTTAGTTGTTCTTCACCAGAACAAAAAACTTTTTATTACATGGCATTTTCTTCTCAGAAAATTGTTTGCTTGCTGTAAACAAGGTACTTCTCCAACATGCATTTTATAAACGGCTATTCCATTGATTGCCTTCCTACAAGATTTCTCATTCTTCTCTGAAATTATTTCATGCACTTTCTTCACAGTCTTGTTAACATTTTTGAAAAGCAGAAATCCTAGAATGTGTGGAAGGTTTTACTAGGTCCAGGGTTGAAACCAATCCTTATCATACAGAAATGTCATCTAGATGTTGTCTTTAAGTTTTAGAGGTGATATCAGAGATTACCACGCTGCCAGATGCATTGCTACCCCTCTACCCTACCCATTATTCAATTTATTAAACGATATCTGCATTTGAAAGGTTTTTTGAAACACAGAGAAAGGTGATATATCCTGTACTTTGGATGGCTTTATTTTTCCACAAGAGGATGCAGATAATAGTTCTTCTGTGCAGTCCCAAACAAAGGGATAGTATCTTCAGTTTTAGCCTGTGACTAAGAGGTGATGAAAGAGGAAGCACAATTCCCCTGGAAGCAGACTGACATAAGCTCTGCATGGTAATCCTGGCTCCCCTGATTCTTGCTCAAAGGACGTGATTTGGCATTTTATTTTCCTCTGTCTTCGTTGTATCTTCCAGCAAAGGTCACATTTTCATTTTTTACAAAAGTAGCTCTGAGGAGACCCTAAGTGATTTCCCTTTCTTATTTTGTGTTCTCATTGCTTCTCACACCAAACCCTTCCTGCACAGGTTTATTTTATCTATTTATGTATAATTTATGGAATTGTTTTAGGTTCTTGTATGGCAAGTTTATACATTATTTTATATTTGGTTTTATACAGACTTGTGAGATTATAAAGAATGAGGCAGAAGAGTAAAAATTGGTTTATAGCTTCTTTCCAACTACTATTACTTTCTCAGTGTCCTCGCATTATGTGGATGGAGGTAACACCAAAGGTATTTATCTGTTTTGTGTGGTATATTCTCATGTGACAGACATCTTAATATCACTATTTGGGTGAAGTAAAACAGCGCGCTGGGAATGCAGTGCCAGAGTTCCATAGCCAGGTACAAAAAAAGGTACATTCAGCAGCATGCCACAGGCAGGATGACTATATGCTTTTAAAGTTTTAGTGAGCTGGTCTCCTAACCCACACAGACACTGCATGTTCTAAAAAATCCCCAGACATCAGCTTTGCATATTAAGGATATATTCATCACAGAATAAATTAACCAGAAAGCTAAGCTGCTGAATGTTTCATTATAGCTCCTTCACAGCTTCGCAGTTCCCCATGTAGATTTTCCTCAGCCATGGAGGGGCAGACTCGTCCCTCTTCAGAAAGTACAACAAAATATCTATCAATAATTTAACAAACCACATACATCCTCCTTGAAGAAGAAATACACACTGTAGAATATCCAGATGCACAGGGTTAGCGTGTTACTGTGCTTTAATGTAGCATGAAGAGGCTCTATCCTTGCTGTATAAATATGATTCTTCTGTCTTCTGGACCAATCTCATGAGCTGAAGTTCATATAATCTAAAAGATATCTGTTAATTCTGGGAGTACAAAAGCTTTAAAATAGACACTTGCTGAGTAAAGAGTTGTACGTGTACACCTACTTTGTACAGTGATCTTATCAGACAGACTTTGACAAGTTTAACTGTCAGTATTATGGGTTCTGACCAGTGAAGCTAAAGAGCTGGTTTCCTTTGAGCCCACATGGGTTGGCTTCAGCCATCTGTTTCTATTGTTCAAAATAGAAACAATCAGTATAGTGCTGAAGACATTACTAGGGATAGCAAAGCATAAAAACTAATTGAATTGTGTGCAGTCATTACCAGTCTAAAGAGGCAGAAGCATCTCCCAGTCCACTGGGTATTTTACTAAGCCATAGGATTAATTTTTTGTCTCAGTTTGAGAGTATTCCTATTTTCAAAGACATAGTGGGGCAGTGATTCTCTGACTTCATGCCAGGAGCTAATAAAAAAGCCAGAAAATGTATTTAAATCTCTTGTACTCAGCTAAATTCCTTAAGAAAAAATACTTCTTGCTAGTAAGTGGACACCTAAAAACAGTCCTGAGGATGCACAGTACATAAAGAAACTTCTAAGTGACATGAATTGCCCCATACACCTGGACTACTTGATCCAGCCTCCTATTCAGTTGAAGGAGAGGACACAGGTAAATTAGGGAAAACTGGGTCCATTATTTACTGATGTTCCTTCTGTGAACTATAATTTTTAATCATTTTTTCCCCAGTTTTTTAGATAAACCCGCATCACCCTTGCCTCTTTTCATAATAAAGAAAACATCCATTACTGGAGCACAGCCATCCAATAGTTCCCATGTCAGTTAAAAAGACTAACTGCATCTTACTGCAGCTCCCTCTGCTTTGAACAGGGCGCTGGGTTACAAACCTCCAAAGATCTCTTGCAACCTAAATTATTCTGTGATTTATATACTACAGTATTTACCTTTTCTTTCTCTGCTCGGCCTAACCGTTCTGTCCTTTCAGGTCCCAAATCAAGAACTGTCATAACTTTCTCTGCTTATACACATACGGTGAAAATACTCATATATAATTTGCCATACTGACTCAAAGTTGTCCAACGCATCAATGCTGTATTACATGTCTTCTTGCTTTTCCAAATCAGTTCTATGCAATGCCTACCTATGATAAACTGCTCTTAGCTGCAATGCTCAACAGATAATGACAGAAGGGTTGTGAATTAAGCTGTTGTTGTAAAAAGAATGAATCTATGAATTTTGTTTCAGTGAACCAAAATGGATTTTTATATTGGTTGCTTAATGAAGCAGGGTTTATATAATCACTCTTAGGAGATGAATTGTCATTCTACTTGATCATTCTCTCTATAATTTTTTCTAATTAATTTATTGACTACAATGAGATGAGACAAAAGGTCAAATGATAGAGGTGTCAAAGATCAAATTACCACAAGTATTATAAAACCTGATAGCTCAGAAAGTATCCTCAGCTGAGGAAGGGATGTAATATGATTTTGCACTTCACTAGAAACCACAAAATATATTTAGGAGAGAGCTAAGGCAGTCCCAGCCATAGTGAAAATGATACCAGAGAATGCAACCACAAGACAAATCCACCAGGAGATCCTCCTTTCCAAATTCTCTTGCACACTAAGCAGCTCATTTTAAAGGCTGAGCTAAGGATCCATTGTTGTACACTGTGTAGTTGGTTTTGATAATTTTCATGTATTGTGATTATAGAAGTAGCACAAGTTCGGGCTTGCCAGTGAAACTTTACAGTTTGTCATATGATTGTACAGCCCTTATAGGAAAGGAAGGGAGGACCTCAGTCTAGGGAGAGGTGAGCAGTCAAAGAGTCTGTGGGTCAGGGTTAAAGAGAGAACAGCTCTGGGAGACATTATTGTGGGGATCTGTTACAGAACACCTGACCAAGAGGACTTGGTGGATGAAGAGCTCTACAGACAGATAGGAATAGCCTCACACTCGCAGGCCCTCGTTCTCACAGGGTACCTCAACCACCCTGATATCTGTTGGAGGGACAGACTGGCCTCTCATAAGCAATCCAGGAAGATCCTCGATTGTGTAGAAGACAACTTCCTTCTGCAAGTAATAGAGGAGCCGACAAGGAGAGGCACCATGCTTGACCTCATCCTCACCAACAGGGAAGGGCTGGTTGGAAATGTGACACTCCAGGGAAGCCTTCATTGCAGCAATCATGAGATGGTTGAATATGAGATGCTCAGGACAGTGAGAAGAGCATGCAGCAAGCTCACTGCCCTGGGCTTCAGGAGAGCAGACTTTGATCTCTTCAGGAACCTGCTCAGTAAGATTCTGTGGGATAAAGCCCCAACCACCTTGTTGTTTTTCATGTGCCTTAGCATGTCATCCAGGAGAATCTACTCCAAGATTTTGCCAGGCACAGAGGTGAGGCTGCCTGCTCTTTAATTCCCCAGATCATCCGTTTTCCCCCAGTAAACCTGGCCTACTAAATTGAGTCCCCTGTTCTAGATACCCAAACCCCTGACTATGGCACCACCCTTCTAATCATTTATTGACCTAGCCTTTTTAAGGTCCTCCCTTGTATTGTGGAGAATTGATTAATTTCCTCCATTACTCTAGGGAAATATTGAATCTTTGTAAGTATCACCAAAGAAAAGAGTAGAAAAGGCATTTCTGAGTAGATTCTCAGATGCCGCAAAAAAGGTTCATTGTTTACCACCAAAGTCAATAACAGCTTGCCACACTCGTGAAACAGGCCCTATGGAATGTCCAAGAATTATTAGGATTGATAGCAGAAGATCAGATCTTTTAAATGCTTTGTAAAAATAGCTGGTTGTTCTGTAGGTCTCCCGCTGGCCTGGTGTCATGGGTTCAGCAGTAGCAGTCATTTTTCTCTTTCTTAGTAGCTGGTGCAGCTCTGTGGTTTTGACTTTCAGCCTGGGAACAGTGCTGAAAACACCAATGGTTTTAATTGCTGCTCAGTAATGTTTAGTCTGAGCAAGGTCTTTCTGAGTCTCATGCTCTGCCAGGGAGGAAGGGAAGCCGAGAGGAAGCAGAGACAGGACATATGACCCAGACTGACCAAAGAGGTATTCCATGCCGCAACACGTCATGCCCAGTAGATAAACTGGGGGCAGTTACCCGGAAGCGTTAGATTACTGCTGGGGTCGGGCTGGGTATCAGTTGACAGATGATGAGGGGTTGTATTCTTTTCCATTGTTATTTTCCTTATCATTACTTTTCTTGGTGGTAGCAGGAGTGGTTTGTGTTATTTCTTTGTTACTGCACTGTTCTTACCATGACACCGGGTTTTGAAAGAATATCATTACCAGATTTTTCAAAAAGATGCCTTTCCACAGTAGCCTGGAATAACCTTATGTCTGCTCCAAATGGCATCTCCTAGCACTTGCTCTGCTACTGAGGCCTCTGGGTTGTCATTTCCTGGAGTAGATTAGCAAGTAGATTGTGTGCTGATTTGTACATAATAGTGCACAAAATAGATGGATCAAATCTTGAAAGAAGAAATAGAGACATGCACAGTACTGGAAATGGGGACAAAATGTAGGATGTGTTTTTCAATAGTTTATTGAAACCAGACACACCTGATCTCTTTCTGTGACTTTTAATGAGAAACTGCTTTGAGGCATAGATATAGATTACATTGTGATATTTTGTAGATATAGGATATAGGATACATTTTGCAGATATAGGATACATTGTGGCTGTAATATGCCTGTACCTCTTAAAAGGACTTGATGCCCTCCCAGAACAAATAAACTCCTTTTTACCCTAGAAGGGAAGTCTTGTAGTGTAAGTTTTTTTAAATGAATTTGAAATCTGTAATGTGAATACATATGGATGTGGCACATAGGGAAGCTTTGAGACTGGAGAGAGGCTGTGAGAAAAATCCCTAAATGGATAGCCTTTTCTGTGTTGCCTTCGACAACCTGGGCACAAAGTCATGCCACATCTGATGCCAGAAGCAGACAGTTCTGATGAAGATACAGTGGGAAATGCCAGGTTAGGGGCAGAAATGCATTCATTTTCTGCCTAGAACTGAACATGTGCAGTTTTTCCATGCATTTTCTCCTGACTTAGGGTAGGAAGAGCTGTAACAAACTAGAGGGAAGGGAAAGGAGAAGGAAATGGAAACTGCTTATATGGGCATTTATTCTATAATATGCTTGAGGTTTTATTGCATACATTCTGATGGAGACATTACTGCAGAGGCACTGTCTTGCCTGTTTAAAAAGGAGTGGCTGAAAAGAGGTTCAAATCAACCTTTGACTAATTCAGTAACCTTATACTAATAATTTACTTTCTGTCTCCCCATCCAGGTACTTATATGACCTTAGGCAAATTACGGAATTGCTCTGTAAGGTTTCTCATCTAGTAAATGCGGATTAAAGTACTTCCTGCTTTAGTAGTGGTTGTTGTAGGGAAAATCACATTAAAGTTTAGAAGACCTTCAGCTATTATTTTAAAAGGGTCCATGTGGACAGCATTCTTCTGGAAGGTGCCACTGGATTTGATGGAAATTGATAACTTACAGTGAAAGATTTAGTTGTTATTAAATATATGTAAACAATAGGCTGTGTATGGCTTGATTTTAACTGTGTTGGTTTTTTTGGTTTTTTTTTTGTGTTTTTTTTTTTTTTTTTTTTTTTTCTGGGAAACTCAGTTTATTATTATTTGATCTTTTTTCCTACCTGCAACTTCAGATGTTGTATTGCTTAAATACCCTTCAATCTCTAGTATTCTGACACTCGACAAAAATATATAGTGCTGATGAAATATGCCCTGTCCATGCAGTAATCTTGTTTGCTCGGTTTAGATATGGATCATGCTAGATGACACAGCTATGCACACTACAGAGTTGCAACATTGACATTGCACCATGCCTACTGCCATAGTGGGTGCCACCCACTCTCACCATTAAATTCAGTTTTAAGTACTCGTGCTCACACAAAGCCTGGTGACCTGTGAGCTCAGCACTCTCCTGGATTTGATACTAAAAAATAACTACTGGGTGACTGTTAAAAGGCCACAAACGATAAGTGGAATTGGGAGGGAATGGGAAGAAGGCAAGGAGAGGAAAACATCTCAGATTCCTTTTTCATTTAAGATTCAATCTTTTGAGAATATGACCTTTATTGCAGATAAAAATGCAGTGTGTTGCAGGTGTAAGTAATTTTGTCTTATTACTACAAATGAGTTTCCCATGTATGTGAACCAGCTGGGAATACTGAGTATTGAAATCACATAAGGAGAAGATGGATTTGGAAAAGATGGAATGTCTTTAATAGTGAGCAGTCTGGGGTTACAGAAATACTGAAAAGGTCTTAGGCAGTTTTAGAAAAAGAAGCTTCTGCAGCAGAATGTTGGAAAAACGCTTTAAGCGGCACATGGTTTTGTAAATCTTTAAGTAAGAGTAATCCATTAGAACCAAGAACTTGCACTGCAAGTCCCATGATCACCTGCATTTCCTAGAAGGAGCCAAAACTTGTCATTATAATAGACTAGTTATGCTACATTAGAAATCATCTCTATGATGTTCAATGACAACTAAATTTATTGAAAAAATAAAAAAAAAATATTTAGAATAATTTGGTTTTTTGGAACCGAGATAGGGATATGACAAAAGGCTTTGCTGAGTTCTAGTCAGTCTCCACAAATTCAACAATGGAGGCAAACTCTATAGAGAAGGCCAGAAGAAAGAGATTCTGGCCTGTTTATGATCTTACTGTTCATATCAACAAAGGTAAGTCACATAATCTCCCTCTGACCTCATATTTTGCTCCATAGAAGATAAACTTCTAACCTAGATCAATTAGACTGTGGACAATGCAGTTCTGCATAAGCCAGTTAAAAGCTTCTCAGTAGTGGAGACAACATCAAATTATACTGCCAGCACATTTAAGAGGCTGGGCCCAGACTGCTACAGAAAAAGGGAATAAAATGCAAGGCAGAATTAGGGTAGATAGCTAATGAGAGAGTAATGGAAAATCATGCTTAGTTGATTAATTAATATTTGCTGCTCCTGCCAGCAAGGTATAGGGTGATGCAGCTTCTGTTGCTGGAATGAGTCACCTCTGTGTTTCTTAGCAGAAGTTGCACTCCACAGACCTCAATACTTCCCTTGAGTCTAGCAGCAGCCAGCATGGCTTTTCAGGGCTTTGGCAGGGAAGTAGCAGCAACTTTGCTGTTGCTAGACAACCCAGGTAGATGGCCACATACTTTTCCAAAATAAGATTTATTATCAGACATAGACACAAATTAATGTAGTATGATTCTCTTCAGGCTGTTCAACAGGGTTAAACATAAGTTCATTAATATTATGGTAATTATTGTTCATATGCTATAGCTTTTGGGAGGCTAATCAGAACACAGGGGACCAAAAATGTGTGGCAATTAAACAGGAAGCTGGTAACATTTACACTCAGAAGATAGGTAATTCTGACTTTTTCCTGAAGAGCACAGAAGCTATATACCCAGTTGTTCATTGTCCTGCTCTCTTTGGCTTTTGCTCTAGGGCACTATAGTTGATTGTCAACGCTTTACTGAAACATCCAGCAAATAACATCTGCCTTCCTAAAACCAGGTAATAATCCACTTCATTCATGGGCTTACTAATGCTTTGATGCTCTATGCGGTTAAGTAACACAGTAATGCAGTCCTGACTGAGATGCCCATCATCTCTTCCTGTAGCCACCATTTCAGTGATTGGAAGGTCTTGGGAGCACAAGACTTGCCTGACTTGCCTGACATTTTGTCATTCAAAGGGTGATACATGATTCCAAAGGGTGGAGGACAAAAGCATGTTGCTACAGGTGAGTAGACGTTATCTCATCTGTGTGATGCAGTGCTGTCAGCAGCGCTAGAGATATGTGCTGAGCAGAGGGGTATCTAAGTTATAATCTAGTTTATCTCAGCTAAGACAGGTGATGCATTGTTCTTTCAGCAACAACACGGTGGGACTCATCCTTCATGTACTGCAGTACCTGAGAATCATTTCAGTGGTTTATGGCACCTAGTACAAAGTCAAGATTTGCTGAGGGGGAAACAGGAATCAGTCTGAAAAACAGTTTGGTTTTATAAGGGAGGGAGAGGTGAGGGAGGGGAAGAATTATAAACCAGACAAATGTGCTGTGCATTGTGGATTTAGGATGTAGCCATGTCAATGTGTTTTAGAAAGCCACTGGTCCCTAGTTAGAAGCTGAATTTTCCCCTTCACCCAAAGCACAATATCTGATCAAGTGTTCATGCTCAGCTCCTCATGCTGCAGAGTAATCCAGGATAGATTACACCAGCTGTTTTACTCTGTTGCTGTAGACTAACAGCCATATGCACACTGGCAGTTTTTCTTTCCCCCTACAAAAATACTGATATTGAAAGTGCTGTCACCATAGCACATGGTTGCTTGATCATGCCTTCTGGATGCATACTGAGCCAAGTTCAGAAGGACCCAAACCACACTGAATACTTTATCATGAGCCTGATGGTATCTCATAGCAAATGGATATGAGCATAGACCTGCAACCACATTGCACTTATGCTAGGGTACTCTTCTGTTAATTTTTCAATGCCAAAACCATCAACAATGTGACGATACTGAGAAGGAGGCCTTGGAATAGTCTGGAAAGCAGCTTGTTCTGAGATAGGTGACCTGGCCTATGTAATGGCATGTTGTGTTGCTACATCAGATTAGGTGGACCTGAAGAAAAAAGGATCTTGTAGCCCACAGACACAGCAAGGGAAACAACAAAGAAGTTAAGGAGTACTTGAACTTGGACTTTCAGAAAACAAGTGCTATGTTTCCTCTAGTTTCTTCCTATACGGCCATAAGGCCATACATATCATCAGCATTTCTTATTACCCAATAGGAAGTGCCAGCTCATAGCAAAAGAAAAAAAAAAGAGAAGATAGAAACAGATGTTGATCCTCATCAGGATCAAGTTCAGCTTTGATTTATATAGAATCATAGAACAGTTAGGGTTGGAAAGGACCTTAAGATCATCTAGATCCAACCCCCCTGCCATGGGCAGGGAAACCTCCTACTAAACCATGTCATCCAAGGCTCTGTCCAACATGGCCTTGACCACTAGTGATGGAGCATTCACAACTTCCCTGAACAACCCATTCCAGTGCGTCACCACCCTTACCCTAAAGAATTTCTTCCTCAGACCCAATCTAAACTTCCCCTGTTTAAGCTTGAACCCATTACCTCTTGTCCTCTTACTACAGTCCCTCATGTAGAATCTCTCCCCAGCATCCCTATAGGCCCCCTTCAGATACTGGAAGGCTGCTATGAGGTCTCCACGCAGCCTTCTCTTCT